>VZTU01034974.1:0-124139 GCA_013400835.1 Zapornia atra
TATATATGCACACACACACACATGTATGCTTTGTTCTTTCAAGATGTATGTGTTTTAGGCATTACATAATATGACATTTATACAGACATGCTACTATATAATGAAATAAAATAAGACAATACCATAGCTCTATAATGAACAGGTAAAAATGTCCGTATTGAAAATAAATACTGTATTTCGCAAATGGAATGAATTTTTTTCCTAAATACTGTTTTCAAGGTAAGAATTTTACTGTTACAGCAATGTTTACAAACCATTCTTTCCTACAGATAATGGGGGGTGGGGAGAATTATCTTAAAACAAACATTCCTGGTTTGACCAGACCTAGCCTTAAATTCTATCCACCAATACTTTAAAAATTGTTGATTTGGAAGATGAGAGTAACCACTAGAGAAGACCTTGGTTTTATGGAAAAGTACCATGAATGTTACCGATCTTGACCTCTTTCCCATCCTGAGAAAAGATTTCACTTTCTACCTTTCACTACTTGGGTGTGTTTTGGATGTTGCAAATAATTTTTCTTGGCAATCTCAATATTCCCTTTTTTTTTTTTTTTTTGCATAATTTGTAAATGGTTATATAAGTATTACCGGAGTGTTAGATATGCTCAAAAGAGGAAAATATGCAGTAAGTGTTTTAGGCTGTGGTGTAACACAGATAAAGCAAAAGGTCTCTGATCAAATCCTCAGTGGGTGCAAATGAATGACATTTCACTGACTTCAGTGGAGGTACTCCAGTATGTGCCAGTGAGGACCAGGAAAATGAAAGAAAAGCATTGCAAAAGCCATGAGAAAAACAAAAGCATTGAAATATTCTAATATACTATGATTGTGTGTGTATCCCCAGAGAGGTGCATTCTGGAAATACACCAGGAACAGCAATTACAGTGTGGATAAAGAAAGACAATGAAACCATCTCATTTCCGATTCATGGGGTCAGAAAACAGAAATTGCCTGGCTTATACTTTCCCTGTTTGAAAAGCACATATGTTAACAAGGGAGAGACAGCACAGCACTAAAAGCAGAAGAATTTTCTGCATGGCATGTAAAAGCTTTTCATCGGGTACGTTTTTGGGCGCTTAAGGAAACAACAATGCAGAGTTAATTCGGCGAATGGGGTTAGCCAGAAGTTTGAAGAGCTGAGGTGAAACCTGAAGCGAAGCTGAATATTTACAACTCTGCTCTGTCTTAATCCTAATGCTGCAGCATGAATACATTTTCATAATCTCTGCGCTTGTGAGTCATCCTGGCGTCCTTTGCAGCACAAATTCACACTGGGCTATGTAATTATTTTTAGAAAATGGGAACTTTGTCGTCTTTGCCATGCAGAGGGATCGGGTGATGCAATTGGATCCCCATTGCTTCCCTGAACTTGTGACAATGAGGAACAAGTTCATAACAGTGATTATTCATGAGCTTTGTCGTAATCAGGATGTGTATATGTAGATACAGAGCTGCTGGGAACGGTTTCAATTAGAGCTCTGTGTGCTTGGGACCAGGGATGCCTGCTTCAGGCTTTACAAGCTGGTGAAAATAACCTTCCAAACATGGTATAGCAGACCTGAAAAGCCTGAGGGGCTTCCCATCCTGAAGGCAGTATCTGGCAGAGGGAAGAGAAATACTCTGCATGATTGAATGCTTTCTTCCCCAACAAAAAAGGGTAGGCCTGACAAAAAGTACTTGGGATTACTGGACAGCTAAGGGGTTGCATAATGAGATACGGAGACCTTCAAATTTGGGTCACCAGTGACATGAAGTCATTATCATCTGTCAGCTGTTAAGTGGTCTATGTAAAATGAATATTGTCCACTGTGAAATATGTACAAAACTGCATCAAACCCAAATGGCATGCACTGGCACATGCTAGGGTGGCAGGAACACTAAGATCTAGTGTGGTATTGAGGCTGAACTGACTCACTTCATTCATGGCTATTTCTCTTGTGCACATTTCGTGCTTTTACTTGTGATTGACCTTGACTGTAGGATAATTTATGCTGGTTTGATGTTCCCCACTTCCTCCCATCAATCACTATTTGATATAAAACACGTAAAGAAGTTTGGGAGTTGGAACAACCTTCCTTGCAGAAGATGATCCAGGAGAACAGATGGTCTGGTTCAAACCTGCAGTCTTGCACCCTGATCTGAGTCAATGTTCAGGGATGAGAATGGTAGAGGAGATAAATATGGAGATATCCTACTGATATGCATCTTGCCCCAGCAATCAGTAGTTTGAAGACTTTCTGAGCAAGATTAAATTTTCCCTCCTGTTGTACTGAATAGCTCCTGATGGATCTATCTTCCATGAATTGGTCTAATCCTTTCTGGAACACATTTGTATTTTTTCCTCTCTGTAACATGACAGCAGAGAGTTCAGAGTGCCAGGCTCTTTCCTGACCATTATCTTCTCTTTCCAGCTCCATCAATTTTCCACGCCCGTCTCAGGAGTCACAGCCTCAACAGAAGAACCAAATGTCCTGGCTGAATCACAGCCTGTTGGTCTGGGCATTTCCTAGGGACATTTCTGGACATACCTGGACATTTCCCAGAGAAATGGAAAAAAAGTGGTTTTTCCAATGGCTGTGAGTGGCCTGAAACCACAGGCTTCCCTCTCCTTGTGTGCATGTTTAACCCTTGCTTCCTGCATGGAAGGAGAGAGCTGTTGCTCCTTTCTGCATAGCAGGTGGACATTCTCTGGGCAGATTAAAACAAGGAGAGGGACAGCCGTGGAACCTGGTTTTATTCTGGTTGTTACACAGGTGAGGCAGTGAACAGAGGTCTAGCAAGGTTGATCCAGCTAGGCTCAGATCAAGAAAACATGTCCACATGGAGAAATGTACCCCACAACCTTCTTCCCAAGCCTTGCCTTTGACCTGTCCGTTTGCATAGTGAACTCGCTGAGGATAAAGGCTGTGGCTGATTTCCCAGTAGAAAGACAAAAGGGAGCAGCACCGTGTGCTTGGTTTCCCTGCTTGTGCAATGCTCTCCAGCTATCTTTGGGTTTTAAAGCAATACAGTAAGAAATGCTAGCTGTTTGTTGTGATAGCATCTCTGACAAAGCCTCTGGTTGGGTTTGTGCAGTGGCATGAAATTATTCTTGCCTATAGATTTGCTATTCATTGCAATTTGTCCATTGATTAAACTGGACCTTTGTAATGTTCAATAATTACAGTATGGTTATGAACAATATACCAAGACTCCTAAAAATGTAAAAGGATCTTTGTCCTCCTTTGTGTATAATGTTAAAAATAAGTCCCCATCCCTGAGATATGGGGTGGGGGGAGGGGGAGAACAAGATCCCAGAAAGCATTTCAAGGGACAGCTCTGCTCTATGATGAATATTGCCCTGTTTGCAAGCACTGAAAACTTGCCACACAATAACTTGCAGCCTGTCTAGAGAGTAAATTAAAGCAATTGATTGAATAGATTTAGATAAAAAATAAGAAATCAAAAGCACACTCCATAAAATTACAAGTCCATAAACTCCACTACAGTGGAACTCCCCTGTAATGAAAGGTGGAATTCAGCAGGACTTCTCATATGTTCCCTTCCTTATTTAGTGCCGGGCTTGGGTTTTACACCGTTCCTGATAAATGAAAGCCGTCATATTGTTGCCATTGACTACACCTTGGTAAAGGCTTTCCAAAGGAGTAACCTCACAGGTTACTGCATAAACATGGATTTGATATATAGAGACCCTGACCGAGACAGTGTGTTGCTGAGGATGTTTTTAGGATGTCCTACAAATATTTCTGAGGCAGATACAACAGCGCTTTACACGCCGACTCATTATGCTGTGCCTTGATTCAGTGCCACTGGGAAATGTAGACACATCTATCCTCTGACATATTTAAGAGGTAACTTCTAGTGAGTGCAGGCATCTAAATGTCTTTGGGCATTGATGTCTAGAGCATTAATGAAACATAGTAATGCTTAAAATCAGTGATAGTATTTCCTTATGCAATAAAGAAAAAAGGAACTAAACCAAATGAGTGGTTAAAACCACAAAGTTTTGACCCAGTTCTACAATTTTTACAACTTAGTGGTTTTTTTTTCCATTTGAAGCCATCTCTCCTGACAGCATTATTAGTATAAGGCACTGTACAAAATCACTGTTGTATCATGAAGTCAAAAATATCCACCCAGAGAAAGCACTACAGAGAATTCCAGTATTTTTCACCTTGAGTTTTTGTTCTGCTATGCAAAGCCCAGAGATGTTAATCTGAATGAATATTTTGAGAATTGCCTATTTCTAAATTTGTAAATTATGCTTGTAGGAGCTGAATATTTTCTAACTTAAATTATACATTTTCTTCAGACAAAGAAAACCCTACTTCTCATAAATATTTCATTAGGAAAATGAAAACGTGAGCTTGTCTTACAGATAAGATGTCAAGGTTTTAGGAAAAAAAATTGCCAGGAAGAAGTTGAATTTCAAAAAGAAAACCAATATAGAAATTCAGAGTAAACTAAGTTACTTTAAGGTAAAAAGGAAATGCATTGCATACACGTTTATATATTTACAGAGTTTGTGCATTTCCCATAATTATATGTGCAAATAACCAATTATTAGAAACTGCCAACCATAATGTGGTGAGTCATTGAAAACATACATACACATTTTAGCGTAAGAGTATGTTCAAATCGATATGCAGCTTGATATTTGCTTTTCTATTTGCTAATTTGCAGATAATATTTTATCAGTGCTGTATAAATATGTGTGTGTGTGTGTACACATAGGTTACACTCTCCAATGCTATGTTTCGAAGCGTACCTGTTTTACAATTATATGTACTGAAAAATAAGTTTAAACTGTTTAAATTTAAATTCAAATCCACAGATTAAAATTCATATTACAGCAACTGTTTGGAATAGTTGATCTTTCTTGACACATTACCATTGCTGGTAATGGGATGCACTTTGTGAAATTTCAACTTTGTGAGTCAAGAGGTTAACATTTAATCAATAGTTCTCACTGTTATGGACTCTACTGGGAAATACTAGGTTGTGATATCCGCTATGCATCATGAAGCAGGAGTTAGAGTCTGGTAAAAAAATAATCCGATTGCAGAGTTTCATTGACAGTGCTCTACACCTATATTTTCTATACTTCATTATTTCCCATAAAGTCCACATAAAATTGCCATGGTCTTTTCCATTATAGTATCTAAAAAATGTCACATACCAAATGGTTACCATGTTCTCATGTTTTTCCACGCTTCTGTGAAAACCCATGCCTAGCTCCCATTGGGAGTTACTGAGGCATGTTAATAAATTGGAGTGTAATGAACTGGTGCTCCTTTTTTCCATTTAAAGCATAGGTATGGGGGTTGCTTCCTGACATAACAGGCAAAGCTGTGCATGCATGTCCTATTACAATATAAAGATTGATCAGAACAAAAATCCTTGATCTAAATATCCCAAAGCCTTGAGACATTTTAAATCCAGGGTCATAAATGAGTAGATGTTAAAACCAGAAAGGAGAGCTGCGATTATTTAATGCGTGAAAAGTGACAGTGGTAAGATGATCCTTATTAATTGGAAGAACTGGTCTGTTTTCTGAATGGGATACCAAGGGGTCATTCCTGAGATGGGTCATGCAGCCTTGGCTCTCCTGTAGAGATCCAGGCCTCACAAGATTCTGTATGGTGAGCCTGAAGATCAGACAGCATCTGGACTACAGCCTGATCTCACAGGCCGATGCAGTGGGACACAGCCCCTCCAAGCCATTCCTGCTTCTTCATGCCCTGCTGAGCAAGGCATGGCCATGGCAGGGTGCTTTGCTGAAAAATACCCAAGAAATTCCAACAGCTTCTGTGAAAGAACAGATCTTTCTGAAATCTATTCTCTTCAGTTAAAATTTCATGGGATGACATATCCTTTTTTCCTTCTGTCTGAAGGATATTAACACATCCTTGCTGCTGCTCAGGACTAATTTTCATGTTTTCGGTGCAAGTCTGATGTTTTCCTCAGAGCACATATTTTTCTATTGGCTCCATGACACCCATGTACCTGCAAGAGTCAGCAGGAGACCTCACTGGCGTGGCTTGGTCTTTATGGAAATGAGTACCTGAAAGTCTGCACACACTGACATTTGCTGACCACTGTGGACAGTGAGCAGAGATTACAGGCAGTCCTATCTCCCAGATGATAATAGCAGGTAATAGTTGTCCAGGAGAAGTTTTATTTCAGCACTTTGGAGACAACTATTATATAGGAGTACTGAGCAGACAGAGGCACAAGATGGAATTCTATTTATTTTTCTATTGTTAGGATCCATGCTCAAAATTTTTGCTCTCTCTAAGTTGTACTTCACAGAGAGATTATCCCACCAGCATCTCCATATGTGTTTCTTTTCATGCTAAAGCTGTTTTACCCTGAGGTTTTGTAGGTAAAATGATAACACAGAAGAATTGTGTGTTATCTTTAATTACAAACATGCTTGCTATTCTCCTCACAATCTTGGAAGAACAGTCAGCTGAAAGAGAAAACAGATCACTTTCAGTATGTTTGTCAAAATTTTTCTATTGCAAAGAGCAATGACAACTTGCAATGTATCAGTTTACAGAGAGGTACTACATGGCAACTGTTTAGTATACATGTCACTAAAACTAGCCATCTAACTTGAAGGAATCATTATTTCACCACATAGCTCAGGGGCAGCCAATCCCCATAAATCACTCACGCACACGGGGTGTGTGTATATGCCTTTTTTTTTTTACTGCGTGTTTGTGGGGAATTTATAGAGTAGTTCTCCAATAAATAACTTAATTACTGAAATGTAAAGGCTGAAAATGTGTAGCAGTGCTGTTCCAAAATGAGGCTACGTCTTCCTTACAAGAGCAATATATGCTTGCAAAACTATTGGATTATTAGGACGCCCGGAAATGAGCTGCCAAGGAGTATGGCAAATTTCTTATACACTCCTTTAGTTTTCACCATCCCCTTATTTTACGCACCTTCATTCTCCTCCATTAAACTGTGAACTGCTGGTAGCAGGAAAGGGATGTAACGAAGAAGAGTCTCTATCCTGTCACTGTTAAATGTGTATTTTTGGCAGCGATGTCCTAACCCAGGGAGTGTGAGACTCTTAAAAAATCAAACCAAACCAGACTGCATGTGGGATGACTTGACATAACAACGTATGGTACACAAAACAGCTTGGAAGTAAGGAAAAAACAGTGTCACTTTTGGACAGCTCTGCTGTTCTCACCTCCATACAGCTCTGCTTTGAGTGAGAGCTTATACACATGCCCACCTTCCTCCCCCCATTTTTGTGCCAGTATCAATAAGTATGAATTAAATCTTATTTTAGTTAGATAGAGGCGCATGCTTTCCTGTAGTCTTAGGTCACATCCGTAAGCTATGGGTGATGCCTGGAAGTGATTTATGGCTCGAAATTATCTTAGTCTGTGAATGTGTAAGTGTGTAGCATGAAATACAAGGAATAAAAAGTAACCCCATTTGCTTTACTGGGTTTGTACTGAACCATTTCCAGTTCTGCTTCATATTGCTTGTCATGTGACATACATATTTGACAAGTCTCAGTGATAAATCCAGCGAATGTTGCTTAATGGCATGTCAGAGCTGGGAGCGCGGGCTCAGTTCTGGTGCAACTGGCTCAGCGTCTCCTCCTGCCAAGGCAAAGCTATGGTGTGTTGCATCTTAACGTGTCAAAGCCCAATGACAACGCTCCCTTTGACTTGGATGATGTGAAATCAGGATATTAAGCACCAGTGCCCTGATTGCCTCTCCATGGGCTTTAAAAATCTCACCGAACGTTCTGTGATGTTTCTCTCTGACCTCATGGTCATCTTTCTCCTTGACATTGCTGCTTGCACAGAGAACTTCACCTCAGAAGGGCTTTCCCTCCAATGTTTTACTCAGTAACTTCCTGTGGGTGCAAAGCACAAAACACCATCTCACATCAGACTGTGATCCTTCTTGCGCTGTATGCCATGTCTGGCAAGACACAAACCAGGGAAAAAATTGTCCCTGTATGACAAAAAAGAGGTTGTAATCTGAGCACTAGTGAGAACTAAATGTTTTTTTCTTTCTGAATGGAGTAAGACAAAGGAAAACAAAACAGGACGATTCATGTGATGAGGAATCAGTACAAGGTAGTAATTTACTTTTTGGCTGCCAACTACATTCAACTTGATTTAAATATCTTAATATTTAATTTTCTACATTCGTTTTACTGAAATGCACATAAAGGAACATCTTCAAAGAAATTAGCTTTGAACATTATTTACAGACAAGGTGACAGCTGTCTAATTCATTCTCTTGTGCCAAGGGAGAACAGCAAAGTGATGTAAAAAGGTTTTGAACTGTATTATTTAATCCATATAATAAATTTCAAGCAGAGCCATGTGGTAGGATTCTATGTGGTTCACTGCCTTTCTGCTGATTGTCTCATTAGATGTTTGCACATCTACGTCTGGCCCACCTAAGTAATTTTTGCAGTTGTCTTGGAAAAAAACTTGGAATAGCAAAATAGTCTGGTTTTCGAACAGTGTGTATTCCTCCTGTGTGTGTCTGTGCGTACACAGCATGAAACACTCTCAAAAGCACAATACTGTGTGAAGGCCTTAAGGCAGAAGGAATGTTAATGTAGTTGCTTTCAATGCTGATTGTATGCTCTGCGCTGGGCAAGTTCTGTTCTGCCCAGAGTTGCTTATTGACCACAGCTTGATGGCAAATGGCAGGAAAACAATACTGCAGGTGGGTAGATAGAAAGACCTCTCAAGGTTCTGTCCGGTCATGATGGGATGGAAATGGTATTTGTAGTGAAAAAACAGACCACTTTTGGCTTTGATTCTCTGCATAAAACAGAGTCAAGAATGCTGTGCTCTGCAATTTCTATAATCCTTTTAGCACTGAGCTGTGTAATGCTGGTCTTTCATTAAAATACTCTTGAGGATAAGGAAGAACAGATACACTGACCTTACCAAACTTAGCATTTTGGAGAGAAGAATTCAAACTTTAACAAGTAGCTGGTGTGTCAGTCCAGAGCACAGTAAGTGAAAAGAGGACTGAAAAGCTGCGATGTAAAAAGGTTAAAAACTATGTTTCAGCAATAGGCTTTGCAGAAACTGATTGCTCTGATGTAGATTAAGCTGTACACTGACCTTTCAAAGAATAAGCATTTTTCTCAACTGTCACTGTATCAATGAACAAAACAAGCAATATCATTAGGGAAGGCACCCAGGCTGGCAGACTTTGAAGAGATTATGTCAATGAGTCATGACCCACCCATTCAGCAAATAAAGTGAAGGTTAAAGCTTTTATGTGTAAAATAAAGTTGACTGAAAAACTGGAATGACATTGTTCTCTTAAAAAAATCTTGGACACAAAATATGGGTTTATATAGAGCTAATGTACTAAAAATGCACACACACCCCACCCCTCACAAAAGAAAGGTTAAAAATAGCTTTTGTGAATCCTTCTAACCTTTTGCACCTATATATGTTTCACACTCAAAGGAGACAGCTTTCTTAGCCTATGAAAATTATGATGATTTCAGACATTTTTCACTTCGCGTTTGGCAACTGATGTCTGAGAAATACCCTCTGCAAAGCAGCTAGCTTGTTAGGACACAGTGAAGGACTTAAATCCAGATCTTTCTTTTAAGCACATATCCAGTGTTTAAGAGATTTCTTGGGAATGTTTTTGGTTGTACATCACAACTTTTTTCAAATATCTTACTGACCAAAAACTGCTGAAAACTAATTTATTAGTTTCTTACCGGATTTGTGCGCATGTGTTGGAAGCAAAGCCTGACTTTAGGCAGGAGCTCAAGAGCTGGTCTTGATAAGTAGGTAGGTCTACAGCATAGTTTTTGTAAACTCCACCAATTATATCAACTCAGCTGTATCCAAAGTGGTGGTTTATCATTCCTGTGAGAAAGCCATGCCCAATTGTACTTAGCACTTGCTAAGTGGAGACTTTCTGGAACACCTTCTCTGTTCTTTACAGGCAAAAGTGACTGCTCTTTTGAGACCCCGGCAGAAATTGTGACACCAGGAAAGTATGAAGGCACAAAGGTTTAGGCTGTGACAAACTGGTGGATTACTTATTCACTGTGAGCTGCACTCAGTTATATACAGCTAGGCTGAAATAGTTGCTCAGGTTGAAAGTGTTTCCACCTTGCAGAAGTAAACTTACACGGCAATGGGCATAATGCTTTCAGGCAGAATGCCAAGCTGGATTTAACCAAACTACAGTGGCCAATAAATGAGGAGGTGGTGGCACAAATTTCAACACTGGATTACTGAGCAAGCTTGCCAGAGAGCGCAGGGTCTTACTTAAGAAGCTGAACTGTGTAAATGCATCTTTGCTGCACCAGAACACAAACTACTAAGATTAAAACTAGACTGGGTATACTTATTCATGTTGCAGTTAGAACTGACATTGCTCTGGGTACTTGGGTTTGGTGTGTGAGCTGTTGCTGGCTGGCTGGATCTAATTCAGGGTTGAACATCTGGGTTAATACAGCAGTTGAGCAAAGCCCCAGACTGGAAGAGCTGCAAACCACAGGCAATTGTAGCCTCTTCTTCCATGAACTACTTCTTCCATTGACATGGTCAGTATCCAGCTCCCTATCAACAGTTTTTGTGAACAAGACAGATATTTCCACTCATAAACAGCACAAATAAGCAGGAAAAAAAATATTAATGTCTTCCCTTATCCAACCCCTTCATCTGTGTGTGAAACTCAAGACCAGACTAATCCCTAGTTGATCACAGCTCACCGAACATCTTCACATATGTCAGTCAAGGTTATGTAAGCTATGAAGTACAGGCTGACGGGAGGAATTTTACATGTCCGAATATATCTCTTTGAAAAGTATCATTGATCTGGGGGATGCTAGCATCAGCCTTTGTCCTACCAAGTTTGAAAAGAGCAGTAAGAAAAGGGAAGGCAGGAAAAGAAGCCAGGCCCGTGCAGCCTTCAGCTTCTGCAATAAAGTCAGAGAGGTGAAGGAGTGATAGAGGAAGGCACCAGTTGTGCCTTTCTGCTAATCGCTTTTCACTCATTCAGTGTGATTGGGAGACCAGGTGCTCTTCACTGAACCAAGACATGCTTTATCAGTGTGCTAACATCCTAGTAAGATGGATAGAAATGTTCTAATTCTGTACCCACTTAGGTCATACACTTCTGTAGACCAGGACTTTTTTCTCATGAGAAAATTATTTTTTAACACACTTACATACATAGTTATCAATGGCACAGGTCTAAGATGAGAAAATATTTTGTAACTTAGGTGAGTATTCAGAGCTAAGATGTTTGCACTTGCTGTGAAGCAGGGAAATATAGCTGAACACATATGTATAAATCTTTCCTGTCCACATTTGACATTTGAAGGTCTGCACCATTTCATAATTAACTTGGAAATTACTGATCACAGAACAGAAGCTATTATGTTTCTCTTCAGCTAAGAGGGGGCTATAGCAGCACTGTCATGTCCTCAGGAGCTCTGTTCATGCTGGAACTGTTCTTTTTCATATGGACAAGTGCTACTCATGATGACATCCCATTTTCTGCCTGCTCACTGGCTTTGAAGTAAACGTGTCATCAAATTATATGCATAATAATGCTTTTGTGTCTATGTACATACATATTCATTTATCTGTTTTGTACAATATTTGCCACTTGATATTTTAATGTGGACTGCTGTTAAACCACATTCTCTTCTGTATCTTCTGCTAAGAACCTCTAAACTTGTGATAGATCCATAATCTTTGTCTTCACTAAATGTAAAGGTCCATTACTCATGCTCCCACACAGAGTGTTGTCTTTCCTCTTGTCTTTTCTTTGACGTTTGATACACAAATGAAAGCAGGATGCACTAATATATTCTGACATTTACGCCTTCCTAATAGTCCATCTTCCATTCAGACAGTAACAACATTCACTTTCGCCTGGAGCACCTCTTTCACAAACCCTATTTGCTTACTTGTCATTGCCTCACAACAATGTGTGAGAGCCTTTCCTTGGTGTAATGCTAGTCTCACTGCTAGTTTTGCTGCTTTTTGTGCCTCTATGACAAAATCTGAATTAAATCTAGACAATGTTAGAAAGTTCTTGCCTGAACATATGAATCTGCATCCTGAGATCTAAAAAGGTGCTGCTGAGATCTGAACATCTTTTCAGATGACTGAAAAGACTTTCTGCAGGGAGCCATGACCAAATTAAGTTTCATAGTTCTCATAGGCCAGGGTACCAGAAAAAGCCTTTCACAGATCTAATTGTTCCTGGGTTTAGACTCATTTCACTTTCCAAACAGTTACGCCCACACAGATGTTCACCGCTTACACCTGTCCTTGTAGTCCACCAGTCTGAAGTTTTGTCCTATGTGGTCCAATAAATGAAGGCTTGCTCATCATATTATACACGAGAGTTGCTGGTGGGTTTTCAGAACTATGACACTTAAGGAAAAGCCTGGTTTGCACTCTGCTGAGGTTAATAGCTTTGCAGAACTCATAAAAGCATTCACAATTGTTCTTGACTGAATCATCATAACAGCAAGCAGGTGCTTATATATAATCATACCTTTTGGGAACTGACTCAGATCATTTGTCTGCCTCAAAGGATGTTCCTTACAGCTATTCATCTGAAAGACATGAAATGACTCAAATTGGCCACTTGGCTTTCATTTCTACCAGAAACAGTGTACAATTCAGGATTACTTTGTTGTTTACACATCTTAAACAAGAGACACCGAAATGGCAGTTTCATATGACAGAAGTGGTTTCTTTTCTGTTAATGAGTAAAAAGTCTCTCTACTTTTTCACCTCTTTTTTCAAAGTCTGTTATGTGAATTTGATTCGTTTCACAAGGCATGTTGGAGTGAAAGGGTATAAATGTGCTTTCTGGTCACTAATGCTTTTCAACTGACTTCAGGCACTTTAACACATAGTGCATTACTAAGAAAAAGGCTCATGCAAAGAGAAGCCAATGAGCCTTTAACAAGTACAGTGATATTTTTAAAAGCAACAGAAAATGTTAATTTTGTTGCACAACATTAACATAAAGGAGCAAATCCTTTTGTTTAAATGACAAGGGAGGAAGAATTAAATATTTCTTTTTCAAATGTCTAGGTAATTACAGAAGAAATCTCACTTTCTTATACTGCGTTTGGTCTTAGATCTAGGTGGTTTAAATTCTTAAAATCAGTATTTCAATGAATTCTTTTTCAGAGAACACTCTTGAGTATTTTTAGACCCATTCACAAAAAAAACAGCCTGATAACTCCACAGCTTCTTCTTTTTTTCACAATATAGTTTGGCTAGTTTTCTCCTGCTGCATCAAAGATGTACACCATAGTGGAGGAAAAACTAGGACCTGATTGATGCTGTTTACCTCTTCTTGCACAGTCAAAGTGCAAAGGGAATGTCACATCAGTGTATGATAGCATCAGCAGGAGTGGAACAGCTTTAGAACTGCTTTGCAGTTTGTTTTGCACAAGCCAGTGGTCACAGCACACCCTGCAAGACCAGGTCCCCCCGGTCCTCTGAGCAGCCTACCCTACTGCATCTCCTCCTTCAGAGACTGAAACAGCAAAGCATTTAGCTACTGTTAAAAATAAAACAGACAGGAACAAAATGGAAAGAATGTGTGGTGCCCTCCTGACAATGGATCATTGCTATTGTCTTCTTTTATGTTTTATATTTGTTCCTTTGCACTTAATACCTTAATACCGTTACTTTGCAGCAAAGAAACTGATGAAAGAAAAGCTTCCAGAACTTGTTTCCAAGTCTCCAGGAAAAGCTGAACAATCATCAAGAAACTATCCTGGTTTCTTTATGACTTCTCTTTTTACTTTGGAATCATTCGTTCATTTCAAAGTGCATTTACAAAGTTATATCTGAAACCTCAGTGAAATAACTGGGAGAGCCCATGGATGTCAATGAGTTGCATGAGAGACCTTAGAAGTGCCTTGCTTGGGTCAAGCTGTACAATGCGTAAACCACTGATTTAACAACTGAAGTAAGACTCACATGATTAATTATGGAAATGAACCTGAAATGTTTAAAATCAAAGGTAGTTCTTTCTTTTATTAAATCAGTAATACCGGTCTGGTAATTCAGTGATTTTTTTTCTTAAATTTATTTTTCTTTTGCAGGCAAAGGTGGATTTCACACTTTGAAAGTAGAAAGCTTTTGTTATAACAACTTTTGTCAGTGGAAGTAATTGCCTTTGGAAGGTGAGATATTCTTGTGTCTCCTCACAGATTAATTCTCTTGGATCTTATCTGCAGTGGCAAAAAAATGGAATCTGTGTCTTCTTTGCTGTAATTTAGGCATGCTCAAGCATTATTACCACTCTCTTTTCTAATCCTTCCAGGACAGTTTACAAGGTGGTAAGGAGATACTAACCTCATTTACATTAAGTTTCTTTCAGTGCAAGAATTTCTTACAGATGGAGGAGCATAGTAGCTTGTACTGAGCTTTTCGATGGGCAAAAAGCTTCCAGTACACAAGTTAGCAACCTGGAGAAAGATACATGCAGCTTTCCCATTTTTTCTCCCTACTGTGATAACTAAGACACCAAAACCCTTTCATTCTTGTATGTGGCTTTTTTTCTACGTGCTGTTCTGTTCATTTTCATGGACCAACAAGGGAAAGGAAATTTAGCCTGTTATTAACCATTTGTGGAAAGCACAGTGGAATCTAATGTATTTGCAAGGCTGCTAGGCTCCTTACCCCCAGGGACAGGTTCCCTCCTGCCCTTTCCAGACCCAGACCTCTGGCTGATAGCACAGTCAGCCTGCAATCAGCTGTAAGGAGGTGTTCTGAGAAACCTGCAGAAAATCAATAAACAAGCAGAATTCAACCTGCGCACTAAGGAAACAGGTAGCTCAGGGTAGTGCTGCAGCAATGGTGTCTGAACACAGCAACCCAATTCCTCTTTGTACTGGATGTCCAGCGGGGAAGTAAAATGGATGCAGAGCAAAGTAGAAAAAGAGCAAAAATTTCTCCAGAGACTTGGATGTCAAACAAATGTGTAAGGGAACATTCACAGCACATCTTGTTTAACTGGGTTTAAACTTATCTTTAAAATAATTCCTAAATTGCACTGTGCGGAGAACAACTGATTCTATTTATTTAGTATAATCTTGTAAGACATCTACTTAAAGCAGCTAATAATTAATTGCAGAAGTATACTATAATTAGCTTTTAACAAAAGGTACTTAGAAAGATAAATATTTGTATACTCATTGTATCGACTGAAAGTTTAAGGAAGAGACAGGCTCAGGCCAGTATCTACAAGACCAGTCAATGAGTCTTTAATTATAATTTTGGAGGGATCCACACCACTTATCTTTAAAAAGTGAGCTGATTTGTTCCAGTCATGAATCTAGTCACATGAGTTCAGCCTATGCTCATCTCTGTAAGCATCTCCAGAGCTAGGTTTGCTGAACTGAATTTTCTTTGTAGCTTTCTTCTAGAGATTAAGATACCTTGCATTGTAAGAATCAATATATGAGACATCTTTCATGGGAATTGAACTTGCTAGAACATTTACTAGAAATCAGTGTCTGGGCTGGTAGAAATCTGTCCTTCACACCTAAAGTTGAGGAAAGTACTGTGCAAATAGATTGCAAGCGCTTTACAAATCATGCTGACAAAGCAGTTTCCCCTGAGCAACTTGCCTAAAGCCATGGCAAAGGCCTAGTGCCCTTGAATTTGCAAAAAAGAAACAGGGATTGAGAGCTAGAACGTGGTTTTGCCACTTCACCTGGTAACAATTGTGCCAAAGCAAGCCACTGAGTCTGGTTTTGGATCTCATAATATAAGAAATTTCACTTGTGGTCTGAATGTTCTCTTCCAATGGAAAACATACAAACTTAAATCTAATTATTTTCTCCAGAGGAGACCAAGATAAGCTGTATGCATGCCATTGCGAAGAGAAAATAGTCACTGCTTAAAGAGTTTACTAATCTACTGGAGAAAGGCACTGTAAGAACTAGCACCTAGAAGTTAAATCTGCAGAGATTCCACCAGAAGGAAGGGACTCAGGTACTCACCACGCATCAGAAGAAACTGCTGAAGGAAGTGCTGAATTTTTCATTTCTTGAGGCTTTCATATCAAAACTGAGTGCCCATCTGGAATTACCTGAGTTGAAATCACATCTTTGTGCTCGATAAAGTCATGCCTAGATGTAATGCTTGATCAAGAATCTCATACTAAATAACCTAGCTGTCCTTGTTGACTTTAAAACCTAGCAATCTATTTCTTCTACAGGCTGAGGGGAGAAAAAAGAGATAAAGGTTATTTCCATATTTTCATTTTTTGGAAGGTGCTCAGAGAAGTGTGATGCAGAGGTACATGTATAGATGGATGGACAGATGAGAATTGATGATTTCTTACCTTGAAAAGAAAATTCTCATACTTGCAACATAATAAAAGAAACATCAAAATAAAACCAATTAATTTTTCCTTTAATTATCACAGTTTCTACAGCTGTTGAGCAAATTATAGCTTCTTTAATATGCCAATTTTGAAAGTACTTCACATTATAACCAGAGGATAACAAGGGAATAGGAGTAATTGGAATTAAATTTATACAGTGGAGAATTCTCGGTTTTAGTGTTGTCTAAATGGGTTTTCACATATTGAAACTGCCAGAAATTCACATGTGAATTAAAGCTGTTAAAGAAAAAGAAGAGGAAAGAAAAGTAGGATATAAAGTAAATACAGCTCTAGAGAACTTTTGGAGTAAAATAGTGCTGTGCAACTCACAGCTCCCATGAAGTTCCACTACCATTGATCAGTGTTGGGTTAACATTAGTTAAGTGCCAACACTGATAAGGAATAGATGAGTCTGAAAAAACATGATTCTCCTGGGTGACAGGTTATTTTCTTTCATGGCATTAATCCTTTTGTTCTCATGAGATGAGAAACTTCAGATGAAGCTCAGAGGAAAGGGAGGAACAGCAAGCTGTATTTTGATGCTGGTACTTATCCAGGCCATCACCAGTCACGCTCAGAGTTCCCTGCTGTGCAAAGCATAAGCATGGAAAACGACCTTGCACAGCTGATCTTACAGCTGAAATAACCCAGGTAGGAGGTAGGCAGCAAGTGACGTAGAGGCTGAGGTGATTTACTTGAATACCCACTAAGAACAGGATTGAATTCAGGCTCTGGGACTTTGAGCACATAGCTATTTGCTGTCCCCAACTGTAGTAACTGGGATGTGAATTAGCACTGAAGTCTAAGGCGAATCTCAAGAGCACAGCCTTTGCTAGACCTATGGCATCTTTCTGCTGAGATATCTGGGGTGTCCTGAGCCAGTCAGCCACTCATCACGTAAGATAGGCAGAGTTTCATGCTCTTGTCCTTCTCACACCAAAGGAGACTTTATATTGGGGATGTGCAAATCTCGGGGAACATCCAAGCTGCATGAATATCAATGGAAAAAGTTCTGTTTATTTTGGTGAGAACAGGATCTTGTCTCCCAGGCTGATGGTCAAGAAACAACACATAGATGGCTTTGAAGGTATGATTTTTCAGTGGTAACAATAGGAAAGAAGCATTTTGCTGGGCTGTCAAAGATCCAAATTCACTTGACAGAAATAGTCTTCCTCTGCATAGACTTTAATGGTGGTTGCATCTGCATTACCATTTTATCTCCATTCTGGGGTGGAAGAAACAAATTTGGAAGCAAATGTTGCGATTATTCCTAATTTTCTACATTTGTAATCACGTTTTAGAGTGATTTTGGAGCACATAAGCTGCCTTATGGGTGAAACAAAACCAAAAGATGGAATCTGGTAGGGCACTGCATGTGCTCTGAATACTAATAGATGATTAGTCCATAGGGCTAGAGCAGAACCACACCAAAATAAACCATGATCAAAGTGTTTGTGGGTGCTGCTCTGCAGCATCAAAGCTTTTGCTCTGCAGATTTGGTCCTGTTGTACCACTTCTTCTTAATGTAGACACAGCTATATTTTTAGCAGCTCTATGTCCATTTTAGCACCATATTGGTACTAGCCTTTACACACCCTCTGTTTGGACTTGATCTAAAAAATTTAAATCAGTGCCCACCATTCTAGGTCTTGTACCTCAAGTGGTGTTCGAGCTGTATCTGCGTGGGTAAAAGAATGGTTTTAATTCACGTTGTAATCCACATTGATTCCATAGATCTTCTGGATATCCTGGAGGTCAGATTCTCTCCTAGCTTAGGACTCCCATAGTTCTTCAAAGCATATCATCCCAAAATTGTTGAAATAGAGCAGAAAGATTGTTTTTTCTCCCCTCCAAGCCCAACAACTGACAGAAGTGCCTGAGCCCATGGTAGGTGCTGGCTACTTGAGGAACTGCTAGTGCCTGGTTATACCCATACTGTGCAGAACACAGGAAAACTACCATGTCTTTAGGCTGGCCCAAGGCAAAACTGTCATGGATTATCAGGAAAAAAATTTGATTGATACTAAATCATGGTATTACCTCAGGCAGTAATGAAAGGAACTTTACTTTCATGTGCTTTCATTTGAATCTTTGTTCCCATAAAAACGCACTAAAATCAGATGTTACCCTGTCACCAAATCATTGCCATGATTTTCCCAAACACATCCAGCTCCTTATATTGGAAGGGAAATTCAGTTCTGTTGTTATTAGTTTGAGTATTTAAAATTCTGTCACAAACACAGGAACCTTAGAAGGAACCAACTTCCCAGTATAGACAGAAATCTGCATATGGGAATGATACAGATGATTAATACTTAGTTGAAGTATTAATAAGGATCTAATAATGGCTATATCAATCTGGACTGCTAGTTTCTATGTCCATTTCATCTCTAATTTACAGTCAATAAGATTTCTGAGTGGCACAAAAGTGCTCCACTTAAGAGACATGAGTTCTAGGTAGCTGTCGGATATCAAGGTAAGGATGACAATAACGCCTGGAAGGCCCAGAGCATGACGCTCTCTAGAGAGCAGTGTAAAGATGATTTTATGACATTATATTCTGACACTCTGCGAATCAATTTTAATGAAAGATATACTTGCTTTCCTTTGCTGTGATGAATCTGGAAATATTTAACCCCCTCAGGCTTGAAGAAAAAAAAAAAAAAGAAAAAGGAGTACAAATGTACTACATCTTTATATCAAACAAGTTTGAGAGGTGAAAGTAGGTAAAAATACATTTGTTTCTTTATTTTTTTTCACTGCAACAAAATAAAAGGAAGAATATACACTTAATCTTTCTATCAGTAATCTGGTCTTGATCTTTCTATCAGTATATCTGCCTATAAATTCCTATTACAGATGTCACTTTACTCAGATTTTTAAAGGAAAAAGTTCCACTTCATACGCCATCCCGGATTCCAAAGGGCCAGATACATATTTGTCAGAATTATGAGTTAATTAAAATCATCTTACAGGCACATACTTTAGAGGATCAAAGCACTTCTATACATATATGTTCAAAGAATGTCCAGGAGTCTTTTAAATCCACTTGTGAAATGCAGATGTTTCTAAGGTGAAATGTAGCAACTAATTAATAGTAAAAGTACACAGTATCTTGAAACAGCAGGTGAATAAAACTTCTTCCTGTCACAGCTGTGGCATAATATAAGTTGACAAAATGCAATTATCCAGTTGGAATTTGAGAAGGACCTTATACTTAACATAATTCTTTTTCTAAAGTAAATGGTGGGATCTACATACTAGGGAGGAAACTAGAAATACTTTAAAGAGACTTGCTCCATCAGGGCTTTGGTTTTGTTTTCATTGAAATAAATCAACTTCACAGTATCCTTTTCTCACTAGGAAGAAAGATTGGTTGATCAACAACTTGGATATTCACTCCTAATACCTTTATTTCTTTTTTTTTTTTCTTTTATTTTGTCTTACTGATATCATCCTATGGATTCTGTAATCAGAGTCTAATGGATATTTATGCATTTCTCTTAAGTAAGAACCAGCTAAAATGACACCCTACCTGTTCTTTCTAGTGGTAATACCACCTGTTGCCTTTACTTTCCATGGTAGACTATTTCTAAGTTTTCTATGTTACTGAGAGAAAATAAACTAAGCTGATTGTGTGTATTTTTTTAAAATATTTAATGTGGTTTGTTGTTTCTTTTATGTTTTGTTTTGCTTTATTTTTTTTAATGTAATGATAACTGATAAGATACTCTCTATCCTTTCATTCTTTCCACATCTGTTTGAAGAGTTTTGCCTAACCTGTGCAGCAAGGTTGGGATTTTTTTTTTCTTAGTTGAGCTGGTTTTTGCCCTGGTTCTGCATTCTGTTCAAATCATGATTAATCCAATTTGTATTACAATCATAATCATTATTGTGATGATTTGCTGGAATGAAGGACAACGAAGTTCTCCCAGAAGCTTACGCATTATATTAACCAAAAAAGTCCCCTGGTATAACACTACAGATAGGAACAGATGGAAAGATAAATTCTGCCATGCAACCAGTGTGATGGGAAGCCTCCTTAGTTTCAGTTATGATTTATCTTTCTGCAGATATCAAAGGATATGCAAGTTTTGTGTGCTATTTGAAGCTGCTATTGCTTCAATGCACTCTACAGTTATGGCTCTGTAAGTACCTGACTTCTCTATAAGCATCATATATATTAATGGAAAAGCCATTTATTAAGCTTTTGCAGTCCTTAATGTTAATTACTGCAATTAATGAATGGAACTGAAAGTAGAGTTCAACTAAGGGTTTTTTCAACTATTAATGGGACCTCATTAATAATGCTTATGACTGTCTACTGGGACTTATTTAACAGCCATGAGACTTATTATGTATAAGACCTCAGTTTGAACTTTCATGACTCCTCCTCAGTTAAATTAATGATGCCCCACAAACTCTTAGAATGACATCTTCAATTGTTGGGGGTTTTTTGGAAGAAAGACAGTTTTAAAGCCACCTTTGCACCTTAGAAAATCAAAATGAAGTTTTATAACTCTGAATACATCATGTAAAAGATCTAGGTGAGAAAATTTATTTTACTTTTCACTCAGTAATACAGAAGGACAAAGACTGGCTTAGTATGGAACCTAAGCTTTAAGAAAAAACTGCTAATCTCTTTAAAGTCATTACAGACTTAGAGATGTTTCTCAGAAATAAGGTAAATTATGTCTCATCTTCTCAGCTGATAATGCTCCTAAAACGTCTACTTCTTTAAGACCTATCCCACCATATTTTTTTTCTTTAAAAGATCATAGAATCATCATAGAATCACAGAATGCTTTGTGTTGGAAGGAATCTCAAAGATCATCTCATTCTACCTCTCTTCCCATGAGTAGGGACAT
Organism: Zapornia atra; assembly: GCA_013400835.1. Classification (NCBI taxonomy): domain Eukaryota; kingdom Metazoa; phylum Chordata; class Aves; order Gruiformes; family Rallidae; genus Zapornia; species Zapornia atra. Next base: position 21,284 of record VZTU01034974.1, read on the forward strand.
CCTCCACTAGATAAGGTTGCCCAAAGCCCCATCCAACCTGGCCTTGAACACTGTCAGGGAGTGGGCATCCACAACTTCTTGTAGGCAACCAGTATCTCACCACCCTCATAGTAAAGAATTTCTTCCTAATATCTAATCTAAATCCTCCCTCTTTCAGTTTAAATCAATTTCCCCTTGTCCTATCACTACACCCTGTCTTTGTAAACAGTCCCTCTCCAGCTTTCCTGTACACTCCCTTTTAGGTACTGGAAGCTGCTATAAGGTCTCACTGCAGCCTTCTCTTCTTCAGGCTGAGCAAGCCCAACTCTCCTCATTACCTTCTGAACATCCTTTAGACTTGCTCCAACAGGTCTGTGTATTTCTTGTACTGGGGACCCCAAAGCTGGACTCCAGGTGGGGCCTCACAAGAGCAGAGTAGAGGGGGAGAATAACCTCCATTGACCTGCTGGTCACACTTGACGCAGCCCAGGATGTGGTTGGCTTTCTGGGATGCAAGTGCACACATATTGCTGGGTCAAGTTGAGCTTCTCAAGAAGATCTGTGCCTGGTCTACAATAGAGTAACATAGGTATCTTAAACACACATCTGCAAAAACCTATGTACATGCTTGTCTTCAGGCTTTTCAGTGGATCCTTGCCTTTGAGTTACTTATGCTATTATAAAAACCTCTGCTTTTATGTCTGCAAGTTTGGTTTCCTAACCAAACAAGCAGGGCTGCTGAGGGGACTTTGGTTGTTCCCTCAACTTGTCTTTGAAAACAGGTTCCAAGTCAATTTGATGTACTCACTGCTCACAGCTCCCCATCAAGATCGCTCAAACTACTGCTCAGTGCATGTTTTTCCTCAGGACACTCTTCTACAGTACCCACAGAAATACCAGTCTTAGGAGCACAGCTTGGTGTGCTGAACATATAGACTTTGTGGCAGCTTTTTGGCCAAGACCACAATGACCATGACCATGAACTTCCTCAAAATAGCCTTTGTATGAGCCATTCTTTCCCATTATAACCTCATAAAAATGTTTTTCTTTCAAAATAGACCTTTTCTAATACTGCACCTTCATCTATCTAGCTTAATATTCTGCTTACTGTAAGCTTTTAATCTACTATCCATACAGGAATTGCAGAAAAATCAGAATTTCTATCACACAAGAATACCAATATTTCAATACAGGTCATGACTTTGTGAATTTTACTGAAATATGAAAGCTCTCAAGTATTTTTCATAACTATATTCCCACAAAATTATTTTGGTGTCACCAATACAATTTGCTTTGGAGTCACTGTTTTATCTGCTTTAAGTTCTATTATGAAAGTGAAATTGATAAAGTCAAAAGAATATGTTTCCATAACTTTTCACATGAAATTTGACAGGATCAGTGCATTTCAATACAAAACTTTGATATTTGATTAGAAGTTTTGCTATTTATTTTTTTGACTGATATTTTTAATGGAAGATCCAGAAGATGTATTGCTCTAAACAAGTTGAAGTTAAAGGAAGCCGTGCTCCAGTACAATGTTTACAGTGACATGTGACTGGGACTTACCTGTGCTGATTTTACGTGATGGACATATATGCAGGGTGGCCCCAAGCACACAGAGTGGCATTAGTTGTCTTGGGTTTTGGTGAGTGTTCTCTTTGCATAACTGAAATTGGTACTTTCTGATCACAGAATCACAGAGCATTAGGACCTCAAAAGATCATCTGGTCCAACCCCCCTGCCAGAGCAGGATCACCTAGACTAAATCTCACAGGAATGCATCCAGTGGGGTTTTGAATGTCTCCAGAGGAGACTCCACACCCTCTGGGCAGCCTGTCCCAGGGCTCCGTCCGTCACACTCACAGTGAAAAAGTTCCTCCTTCTATTCACATGGAACTTCCTATGCTCCAGCTTGTGCCCATTGCCCCTTGTTCTATTGCTGGCCGTCGTTGAGAAGAGCCTGGCTTTGTCCATTGACTCTCACCCTTCACATATTTATAAACATTAATAAGGTCACCCCTCAGTCTCCTCCAAGCTAAACAGGCCCGGCTCCCTCAGTCTTTCCTCATAAGGAAGGTGTTCCATTCCCTCAATCATCTTTGTGGCCCTGCACTGGACTCTTTCAAGGAGTTCTGTGTCTGAACTGAGGGACCCAGAACTGGACACAATATTCCAGGTGCAGTCTCCCTAGGGCAGAGTAGAGGGGGAGAAGGACCTCGATCTCCTAACCACACCCCTTCTAATACACCCCAGGATGCCTTCTTAGCCATGAGGGCACATTGCTGGCTCATGGTCATCCCACTGTCCACCAGGACCTCCAGGTCCCTCTCACCTACACTGCTCTCCAACCGGCCAGTCCTCAATCTATACTGGTACCTGGGGTTGTTCTTCCCTAGATGCAAGACCTTACACTTGCCCTTGTTAAATCTCAGATGGATCAGATGTGTGATCCATGTGTAACAGGAAGAATCTATTCAGAATAGGTACTGGCTGTGTGAAATGCTGACACTGAGCTGATGTGACAAACCAGGAACTTCTCTCTCATCTCTATGTGTTTATCCGCGCTGAGCTGTGCCATGTGGTAAGTCATGCCAGGTGAAGAATGCAGAGATTTCCCAGATGTGGTGACAAGGAGATAGACCAGATGTGGTTCCTTTCTTGCCTGCAATGCATACATAAATGCACTAGCAACCTGCTAGCAATTCTTACCAGAGAGAGCAGGAAAAACCCAATAATATAGTCTAAGAACAAGTAAGTGAACAGATCCGTGTGTTTAATGAGCTAAGTTATTTTTTAATAGAGAGCATATTTCCAATGAATTTATAGCAGACTGAGAAATCAGCTCAGGGTGCATTTACCCCCCTGTCTGTTTGGTTTTGGTTTGGTTTGTTTTTTTAATAGTAGCAATGGGTTTTTAGACTGCAATGGGAATCAGGAGGCCTAAACTTAAGCTCTTGTTCTGCTACAGACTGCCCCCAAGACTTCAAAAATTTTCATTTTTAGGACATCCTTTCATTGAGGGATTTGGTTTGGATATGCCCTTGAGTTTCAGGAGACAGTCTAGCTGTGACAGCACTTGCAGAAGTACTAGTTTCAAACAAGTATCTTTGGTATCTTTGCAATGAATGGGTATCTGCAGGAGATCCTATAAGCAACATTCCTCAGTATTTTTGTAGTTCTGAGCCAGGAAGCTTCTTGGTTTTGTGAATATACTAAGATTCACAAAAAACTTAGTTTGCCAAAGGAGGGTAAGGCAAGAAAGGTCTGTTGATTACAGCAGGGATTGAGCCCAGGATAAATAATTTATTTTATTTCAAGCACTATGAAAGAAAGGATGGGTCTCTGGGACCATGCAGGCAAAGAACCAGTTGGGTTGACTCACCTGTTTACAGGATCAGCATTTCTGATACCAAGACGGTGTCAGACACCAAGATACAAATTCTTTGCTGCTCAGAGAGCAAAAGACTTCTCTGATGTCAGTCATTCCCATATATTTATTTTTTTCTTTAGCTGGGCTGAATTTTTACTTTCAGGGTACTTATAAATATGCAAATGTAGGCGCCTGGTTTTAGTGCTTCTTTAAGTGTATGGGATAATGTTATAGATGGTGCTTCCATACTGAGACAGCCCTCTGACTGCAGATAGTAATGCACATGAATGACATTCTTGGCTAAATGTTCAGGAAAAGTGGAAGTTGAGGGCACACAAGAATAGGATCTCCTCAGTGGCATTAACTCCTAAGCTAAAGCATACATGGGGCTGAAGTTCCCATGGATCATTCATGCTGACTATCTTTTAATACCAGAGTCAGGTATACTATAGCTTTGTAAACAGGTAAAACTAGTATGAAGAGCAGATACAGAGTACAGTCTCTCATGTTATGCCCAGCAGGTATTAAATACTCATGAGGACAAGTTGAGAATCAATTATCTTCAAATAGCATAGCAAAAACCTTCTCTGTTCTCACGTACCAGCATCAAATGCATTTAAATAACAACATCTCAAAGCACAAAAGCAAAGTAAAGCTTCATGAAAGTCTGTTTCAGTGACAACTGCATCACCCCAAACCTTTTGCTTTGCATCTTCAAGGAAATCTTTCCTCCTGATGTGGAGATGAAGAATTAATCATCCTGTTACATAAAATGTGTAGTCCATGGGGAAGATGCATAAAGCACAGAAGAAACGGATGGGTTTTTTGTAGAGTAAGGTCACCCTCAGGGGGTGAGAGCACAGGGAAAAGTGCTCACTGAGTAATTACCATTTCTGGATCCTCTGGAGAATTGCAGGCTTGATGCCATCTGAAAGAGCCTATGATTTTTTCAATTAACTCTTTGGTCCTGTAGATTGGTAATTACCTCAGTATATATCGGGGTGCTGGTTTGCACTAACCTCAGCAGGGAGCTGAGGAATTGGAAATGGTCTCATTTGCCTGGTGGTCATGGCTGTTGTAGGTGTGAGACCCAAGCAGGGCTCTCTTGAATTACTTGTCAAGAGCAGGGGGATTCTCAAACTTTGAGGAAGATCTCTACTGTAATGCTGGGAAAAGAAATGGATAGAAACCGAGCCCCATGCTCGGTTGTCTCTTTCTAGCTACGTCTGAAAATGCCTAAAACTGCCCTGCTGACCAGGTGATGGTGGCAGCCTGAAACCAGCCTGGGATAGCACTGTGTACTGGGATTTAGGCAACAGAGGCAAGAACTGTGTAAATTTGGTACTTGCCAAGGCAGCAGGTACTACTGAAGAAACTAAGATATTAAAAGAAAGCAAAATGAAAGACAAGTAGAATTTTGAGGTGTGAAAGGGGATGGAAAAGAAGATCTTTTAAAGTGCATCAGGTTATAAAGGCTTCACTGTGTTTTAATTACTGCAGGCTAATTTTCTGAGAGCCTGCACTAGCTTGTTAGACACATACTGTAGTTTTAATTAAGTAATTAGGGAGTTTGATGAGGAAGGCTAGGATTTTAGAATTTAAAGTATTTTGGAGATTGTATAGGCAGGGGAGTCTTTTTCTCAGGTGTCTCTGTATTATATACTGATTAACCTTGAGTGAAATGTTATGGGAAGGACTGAGAGCTTTTATTCATGAGTCAAAAGCATAAAGACTGACCCAAAAGTTCTTTGAAAAAAATCTCTCTGAGAAGAGAACTTTGTAAGTGTAGAGCCTCTAGGACTTAGGTCAAAACGTACATTTAGGGATCAGACAAGGTTTAGCAGAACAATGTTTATCTCTTAAAAGGACAGACTTAATGAACAATATCCATAGATGTAAGTGGAACTCCTGTGCTGCAACGTGTTGAAGAGATAATGGTGCTATTTTTTGTGTGATGTTAAGTTTCAAACTGCTCATGTAAAAGTCTTGAAAGACATGAAAATATTGTTCAAGAAATTAAGGATACAACTGTTCTTATAGCTATTGCTTCTCCCATCATTTAATGGTATATGTTGGGTTTTTTTTGCTTTGATGACTATTTATCACCATAAACCCATATACCAACAGTCTATTTATTGCTGCAACACTTAACATGTTCTGCTTGGGATATCAAAAAAACCTTGACAGGCACTTACTGAATCTACCAATCTCTCCCAACATGAGTTCCTAGCTGTTTTAATTCAGTTACTTGGTGAAGAGCATGTCAGGTGAACCCTGCCTCCAGCTCCTCGCCTTTGAGATGTCCATGACTAAACCAGGGAGCCTGATGGTCTATTTTACATCAGTTAGTTTGCTCTTGGCTTCCTTTTTTGGAGTGATCAACTAGTTTGACTTTTTTCAAGTCAAAGTATGTTTTTAGGGATAGTTCACTCCAAGAATCACTCATAAAGCAGCATGGATAAGACTGCACCTGTTTCGGTTCTGTGTAGATGGTCCTGCAGGAGTGTCACAGAAGGCTTTATATCCTCCAGCACCATGTTCATTCCCTCACTCCATGATACCCACTCCATCTATTCTCCACCACCTCCGCAGGTTTTGGCTGAAATGAACTTCCCCCTTACAATTACTACATAGGGCAGCAAGGATGGTGAAGGGTCTGGAAGGGAAGTCTTATGAGGAGAGGCTGAAGCCTGGAGAAGAGGAGGCTGAGGGGAGACGACATTGTGGTCTCTGGTTTCCTGATGAGGGGGAGTGAAGGGGCAGGTGTCAATCTCCTCTTTTTGGCAGCCAGCAATAGAACCCATAGGAACGACATGAAGCTGAGACTGGGGCGGTTTAGGTTGAATATTAGGAAGAGGTTCTTTACTGAGAGAGTGGTTGGGCACTGGAACAGGCTCCCCAGGGAAGTGGTCACAGCACCAAGCCTGACTGAGTTCCAGAAGCATCTGCACGATGCACTCAGTCACCTGTTCTGACTTGGCTGGCCCTGTGTGGAGCCAGGAGTTGGACTTGATCATTCTTATGGGTCTCTTCCAGCGCAGGATATTCTATGATTCTATGATTTTAGGACAGAGGAGACCCAGTGCAAGTAGTATAAGACAAGGACATGACCAGTCTAGTCATGGCCAGGTAGTTTCAAGCAGTGTGGCTCCAACTCTCTGGTTGTCAGGGCTCAGCCACACTTAGCAGTATAGATGTAGCTTCAGAGGTTCCAAACTGAGCACCTCACCCCCAGAAAAGATAGAGGACTTTGGGATGCTGCTTTACAAAATGATCGTTGTGCAAAAAAAATACTGTCTTTACAAGGTCTTCTGGAGCTATGGAAATTGCATGGGAGGTATCAACACTGATCAACCAGGACAGTCCTTCAGCTTTTTGAGGTAGAAAGATAAATTCTGTCACAAAAAACATAAACTACCAAAAACCTTTTCAAAAACATATCTGCTCAAACATATGAATACTGTATAAACTACATAATCTCTGTATTGATAATATGCATTTGGTAGCTATCTGGTTTATTACTAATACATCAGTATATTTTGCCCAGTGGGCCACAGTGACACATTTAAACCTGAAATATCATCTGCATTGTGTTATTTTGTGGCACATTTCAACTTAAAGGTTACTATTCACTTCATCTTGAGTAGAAAGTCTAATCCATCAGTTAATGCCACATCATTATAGTTCCACCAGGGCCCCCTAATGACTATGGATACATGATACAAGTTTGTAGGTAATTTTAAAATGTGGCTTAATGCGCTTGGGAGGCATAAGCAATGTTCTTATATTTGAGAAGACCCAGAAGAAACTGAGAAGGAAACAGGAGCCAAAAAAAAAAAGCAAGCAATTAGAAAAGGTAACTCTGTGGCTGCTGGAAGTGAATATTTTTAAACTACAATTTAAATAAATTCTTCCATAATTATTTTTATATTTTTAATGAATGAATGCATATTTTCTGTTACAACTATGAAATCAGATGGTAATTATAATGTTGTCTATTTATATCTACCTATATATTACCAATTTTATCTATAGATCTGTGTTTATGTATACTATATACACAAACACAGATGTGGATATAAATATGTGTTTTCTTAAAATGTGTAAATCCATGTGAATTGCCTTTTTTATCATTAAATGCATCCAGTTGTACGCTGGGATTAATTTTCTATTATAGCATTCAGAAAGAAAGAGGAATTCACTATAGACTCAAGGAAAAGGCAGAATGCTATTCTGAAATAAGATAGACTACTATGGTTAAATACTGCAGTAATGTCAGGGTAGTCACAAATAGCCTGGCACAGTCCAAATGGTTTCTCAGTTTCGTTAGAGATTACCATTCTGCAGTAGCAAAATTTATCTCCGGCAGATTTTCCCAGTTGGTTTAGGCTGGATGTTAAATCAAACTAAAACAAATGGAACTGCTGGGAAGGTGGTGGTCACCTTTTTTTTTCTTTTTTTGCACTTAGATTTGACTTCCACTATCCAGTTGGTTGGTTTGTTTTGTGTGGTTGGGTTTTTTTCTCCCTTTCTGCTTGCAGTCTTGTGAAGACACGAACCATCTAAGTGTCTCTATCTAAGCTTGGGAAATGATTAGCACTTCTGTATCATAGCATAAATATGTATGTGTGACTTGTGCTGCAAACTCTGTAGTGCAAGACCAAAGCAGGTTACCCAGAAAAAAAATATGGAGTCTCCAGCTGTGGAGGTTTGCAAGTCTCTGCTAGACAAGGGCACAGCCATCCTGCTCTCCTGCCTGTGACAGACCTGCTCTGAGCAGAAAGGTGGCCTCGAGACATCTAGAGGTGTCCCCTTCCAACCACAGTTTCTGTGTTTCCATAAATATGTTTGACACGTGTTACAAACACTCCAAGTACCAAAAAAACCCAAAACCACACCCCACCCAAAACTTGTTAAAATATTATAATAATTTCAACTGGTGAATTTTGAATGTTTTTGATTTCTTGTCAATTTATTCCTGAGCTGTGAAGTGTTTGAAAATCCTGAAAATGAACGTCTGACTCACAGAAGACATTTTATCTGAAAAACTAAAAATCTACAAACCTTTTTTGAAACTAGGAATTTTAGACCAAAATGAAAGTAAATGCTGTGTTAGAATGAATGTCAGTATTATGTCAGATTGCAACATAAAGTGAATAAAGGTGGGATGATGGCAGCAGGACAACAGCACAATTAACTCGTTTTAGGATTGTTAGTTTTTTGTGTCAGTAACTGTATCAGGAGATAAGACAGGTCAGTAAGCAACTGGCACTGAAGAGATCAGCAATAACCAGTGAACTAAATCAAAGAGTCTCTCCATGCACACATCTGCTAATCTGGATCAGGAGATGTTTGGCTCCACACCTATGGCGTTTGGTGTGACCTACTGGTAGCTTTCAGCAGGCAATGGCCACCTTTCTCATCCTCCTTTGTTCTGAAGCATAAGCCTGCAGCAAATGTTTAGAAAATGGATGTGAATATCCATTGATGGGAAGAGTTAAAGAACATTGATCTGAGGCTTCATTCCAGCTTTTGGATGTGCAACTCTTCTCAGGATCACTGTCCTCAAAACAGAGCTCAGAACATTTACAAAGATTCCTTTTGTATGACCAAACCCACTGCTTTGTAACAAACTCTCACACACAACCTACAGCACTGTTAATGTTTTGAGATTTTCTTTAGCAAAGAACCCTATCCTAAAAATGGTGGGAAAATAAGTTTGCAAGTGGGACATCACACTGTTGCATTGTGTGTAGTAATTCTTCTTACAAACTCTACTGTTTGATAAATGTGCAGAAAAATTAGTCTATTGAGGTCAGGATGTTTTTCTAACTAGAAAGTCAGAGAGATGTTTGATGCAGGACACCTAAGAGAACTTTACCTGTAAAGGCATTAGTGTTACTGGGGATCCTCAGGACAAGGTTTCCGATGCCTGAAGAGAGATGTTACTGCAAGAAATTTAGCATTGTAACTATGACTACTGACTGCTGGAGAATTGGAGGATTGGAGGAAGAACGAATATATTCCTATGTAAAAGTGTAATAAGGTGCTTTAATTTCATGAATTTGGAGTAACTACAGAACTCATCCATCTTCCTGAAGCCTCTGAAGTCAACCAATTTCATAATGCAGTGCATCACAGCAAATTAGTTCAGAACTCACTCAAAGCTCAGTATTACTTGACTGATCATACTTCGTTTGCTGTAAAAATCCTTCTATATGTTTTTGTGGTGGTTTGGGGTTTTTTTTTAAGAAATGGAATTCTCAGTGATAATTTGTTGGCAGATTTATTTGTCTCCTGGGGTCATGAGATGCATGGGTGTAAGTGGGGGCAGAGTTTGGCTCTAAATGACTAAAACGCTATGCTGCCTTGGCTATGAGATGCTGAGGGAGTGCACAAAAATAACACAGAGCACCAAAGCTTCAGAAGTAGCAGAAAGAGGGAGCTGAGCCAATCTAGAGTGCCGCCTCCTCCCCAGGGGGCCTGCAGAAAGGTTTCTGTGCCTTCAGATGGTCTTGCTTAACAGGACTACACAGAGTGACTAGCATAAGGCTAGGGAGATGCCATACTCAGAAGCTAACAGCAGTGCCCTCACTGATTAAACTGGTATGCTGACACTTTGGATAGAGGAAGGTGGCATGGACCATGTGCAATGGTGCAGAAGTGCTGGTGTGGTGGTCCTAGCTCATCACTCACTGGCTTTCCCAAGGCAGCACTCCCATCATGCCTGTGATGACTACAGTTTTCCTGGAGGATGGCAATCCGAGATTCTGCGTTTTGAATGAGTTGTGTATAGTGTCACGGTAGTGATGAGATGTCCTCCCTGAAAAGCCCAGTGCCTGTACAGCTATATGCATGGCCTCTTTGATCATTTCTATTTTCATTCATTATATCCATTGGATTTTTTAAGAACCTGTGATTTCTAGGTGAACTGAAAACAGCAAAAAAAAAACCCCACAAAAACCAAGTTAGGTTCAATATAGAAGAGAGGCAGTTTAATGAGAGAGAAAAGCTAACACTGCAGTTTTTAAAGCACAGGGGAAATTTAAGCATGGAGTACTAGAAATGGGATTGCAGCCTCTGTTCTTAATATGTGTTGCTTCTAACAATTCCATTTGTTCCGCTGTTCTTCAGTGCCAGGGCTAAGCAAATAGTTCACAATAAATAATTTAGCCTTTGAATTTAACCTTCGTTCCTGCACATGGAGTCCCCGTGTGCTGATTGCAGTGGCTCCAAAATTATGTGTATTTCAAGATCCCGCAACTTTTAGGGGTGAAGTGAAGAAGGAGATACTTCATATTGTGGTATGTCAGTATGTTATGACACTTCCAACGGATCACAAGGTTTTGCTTGTCCTCCCTGAGCCGATGGCTGCAGTGGGACAGAGACAAGGAGGCAAAGGGAAAGCTTTCATTTTGGGGTGAAACATGAATTTCTTCTTTTGAAAAGATTAACATCTTGGGGGTTTATCTGTGTGGGAAGGTTAAAATGGAGCCACTATTGAATCAGGCAAGACTATTTCTGTCTGAATCATTAATTCTAGATACTTAATCCAGGGTTGCACCTAAGCGGGACACTGCTTGAGACAGGGCACTCTCAGACTTCTTCCAAAATAGGTGACACTTTTTGCACTGCATTGTGGAATGGGACCTTTATGTCTACCAAGAAAGTAAAGGATTTCCTGATGCCTCCACTATAAAAGAGAAGACAAAACCAGGTCATTCTGAGCTGTGTTTTAATCATTCCTTACTGTGGCAAAATGCGTGACTACAATTTCATCCTGAGAGACTGCTGCTTTGCTTCAGATAGGGCCCTTTTACTCTTTTTTTGTTGTTACAAAAAAATAAACTAAGAAAATGCCCCAAAAGAGTTTCTCACGCTGCGGCTAGAAGCACACAGGAGTAAGCTGGGAGGATTACTGCCGAGCTGTGCTTGCACTGAGAGAGGGAAGTACGAGTTGTACGTGCCTGACATCATATCACAACAACTTGCTGTTTTATCTGCTTAGCCATCAATCTGTAGGGAGAAAAAAAAGGCACAAATATGAGAAACTGAATTCTCTTTTTTATTTTATATGTGCTTCTGTTGGCCAGTAGTTTTTGGCTCAAACCAACCTGTTAGTTTTTATTATTAAAAGAGGAAGTTTTGGAACTGCCAAATTATGGAATCAGTCTTTCTCTGGGTGACTACGTTAGTCACAAGCCACCTTTCAGGAAGATTTCAAAGCGCACCTGATGTATCTTTCTCACAGTTTGGAGATAGGAATCAATGATGCTTAGAGTGGGTTTGGCAGTGTTCTTCAGAAAGAGAAACAACACAACTACAACCTAAAAATATTTAAAATTCTATACGCAAACAGGAAGAAGCACTAGAACAAAATGGTAGTAATGTTATCAATCCAAAAACGAGAGGGATAGCAATTTAATTGATCTATCGACTTGTAAAAAACATGTAAGGCTTTTTCAATGGATAAGCATTATGTGCTTAAGAATTCAGGTGTGCACGCCTTACAGGCATCTGGAAACAATCTCTCTTTAGCCTCAGAGACAGATAGGTATCACTTTTTTTTGGACAGTGAGGATTGAAATCACAGAAACAAGGGTCTTGATACTCTGTTAGTTTTAGAAATCTGAACTCAGTGGCCAAAAGGTATTAAAAATTCCACTAGCTTTTTTTTACAAAAAAACAATTACCTAGACCCCTAGCAAAAGATTGAATCCTTTTTCAGAGGTACGACTTAGCCACTTAAACTACATAACTGTTTTCCTTATTTTTCTATCTTTATCTCTTTTACTGTTTTCTTTTTAAAAAGATGTGATCTCCTCTATTAATTACTATCTGATGTTTTCTTTGTTTCTTCTTTTCCACCCCTGAGAGCAACATACAATTCATTTTCCAGGAAAATTGGACAATAAAAAAAAGGAAAATTGAAAACATCCTCACATTTTAATGCAGAGATACTGGCATATGTAGAAGTAAATGCCAAGTGCTATGTGCTGTTCAAGGATAATCCTTTTGTGTACTTGTGAAATCATTATCGCAACAATTAACCAGCATGATTAATGAGACCAGGGAAAAAAAAAGAATTGCTGCTGCTATTCTGTTGGTGCAGACTCTAAATGTCCCCTGACTTCATCTATTTTACTTTACATCTTGCTTCAATGTCTTCAATCTTTTAGAAATAGAGGCTGCCATGATTCTTGGCCCGGCTATTTTTGTCTGTAGCAAATGTTAGATTGATATTGTCACGCTGTCCCAGCTACCATTCTCTTTTTCTTTCCAATGAATGCACCAGGGTCTTACTGAATAAATCAAAATTTAAAAAAAAAAAAAAGACAGAAAAAAAAGAAAAGGAAAATAAAGAAAAGAAAGAGAGAAAGGCACAAATCAAATGAAAGCTGAGTGGGCTCTGTTTGCAGGCTGTGGCCTTGCTCCCACTGGGCCCACGCACCACGTGCCCTTTTATCTTCGTGCCTTTAAGCTATGGTGGTCTGTTCAACCTTCTGGGGCTACATATGTCTCTGGGCCAGGGTAATTGTTCTCAACAGCATGAGCTTAACTTTATCATCCCTCCTGCCTCTTGACTTACTGTAAATTAAAGAGTGACTCCATGAAAAAAACAAAAAAAAAATTAAGCTGGTAGGTTTCAGCAGTTTTTTAAGACCTTGGAAAAAACCCCAAACAGAACTTGTTATTTTATGGGTACCATGGAACATTTTTCTAGTTTCTGTGTGATGAGATGGAACTAATTTTAATTATTTTTAATTTTTCTTTTTTTTTTTAAACTTTGGGGCAAAGAACAATCAGAAAGAAATTAGATTAATGAGGAAAGAAAGCTAGACATAGACACGGAATATATGCATGGAAAACATGAAGGAAGCCAAGTTCCCATTCAGAGTTTGCCAAATTACCCATGACTTCTCTTTCAAAGCCCTCCTAATAACTCCCCATTGTATGTAAAGCCCATAAGTGCAGAGTTAATAACAGTGTGTGAGTATCAATTATACATTACAGATGTAAATCTTACAAGCCCCCCCTACTCTCTAGGAAAGGGGCTGTCTTTGTGTTATGCACAGTCAAGAATGCCTTGTCAGCACTGAACAAATAATGAAGAATACTAAAAACAGGCATGAAGCCTCCTCTCTTCATTGAGTCACATTTAACTGCTCGATCTACAACTCAGGAAAAGCAAAAGTTTCACTGATGGTATCATCCTGATTTGCACCAGAAATGTTCTTTAATTCTTTAACCCCCTCTGAATTTTTTGTTATTTAGGTGGGCAACATCTTTGTCATTTATTCTAAAAAGAACCATCAGGAAATTTGAAACTTCCTCTGCCTTGATCCTAGTGCCATTTCCAGCAACTATTGCAATTTAAATGAACTTTTTTGAACAGTGACTTATGTTTAGTCAAATGAGGTTTTAGCAGCACTTTTTATGATGACATCTTCTGTCTCTACTGGAAATACCTGCTTTGAATTATTTGTTTTATTTTTGTAAACACCAGAAGGAAATCTTTTTTCAGAAGAACACAAAGAACGGAAATAATTGAGACATAATTTGTATCGTCTCTCCTGGAAACTGTCCAAGTTGGGATTTAAGTCAAGCCAGCTAACATCATGCAAGGTTTTAGCTCTGTCAGCTAGGCAACTGCACATTTCATTCTATGCATTAGTATACTGCTGTCTGCAGGGGAAATAGTTCTGCTGCTGCTCAATGTTTCAGTTCTTCCTTGCACAATGACCATGATCTCTGATAAAGAGTTTGTATTTTCTTTAATTCTCATAGTTTTCCTTAATCAATAATAACAACAATAATAATAATAATTTTTTTAAAAACCCTTAGTCTGAGAAAACATAAGTTTACTTCTTCTGAAGAAGACACATTATGATGCACAATTATTCTGCATTGTACCAAGGCTCTTCAATGAACTACCTTTCTTTCTTGGTCATACCCTAGGTCCTGTGCTGGGCTACAGAGTTCCTATGTAGAATTTAGACAAATATATAAGTGGTGTCTCTGTCTGTTTCTTTGCCCTCGGGACTATGAGGAAGTTGGCTTGTCCTGAAAAGGACTGATTTGAGGAAGAGAGCTTTACCAATGGATCTGAAAGGTCGTATGAATTTCTTACTCAAGTTCCAAAGCCCTTAAAGACAATTCACAATTTGACTTTTTTTGGTTTGGTTTGTTTTTCCCAGGCCTTAAAAAAGGCATCTCCCTTACAGCTCTTAAATGCTGCTGCATAAAATCTGAAATAGTTCTGCTCACAGAGTGTAAAGGTGTTCTGGAGATGTAGCTTCTAATTTTAAGTAATGGCTACTGTCAAGTTATAATTTCTTTATTGGCGAATAAAGCCTAAAAATCTTGCTGTGCTGGAGTCAGTAAAGACAATGTGTTTCATTACCAGGTTTGTAACAGAATCAGTAAAAACTCTGGTTCACTGATTCACAACTGTTTTAACAGCATTTACTGTAGAAACCTGCCATAGGTGTTTAGTGAAAAAGATATTTACCAGAAGTAAATAGATATTTCCTAAAGTGTGTATATGATATGAAGTCCAAAATTAGTGCAAAATAAATTCTGGTGGCATGGTAAGTTGATAAGATGCCCAAGTCTACAATGATTGCTGCACACCTACAAGCAGACCAAGTTGTGGCCTCGAGACACAAAGCTGTGTGAACCTTCCTTCTCCAACATCTCAGCCCCACACTGACAGGTGCCTGAGGGTGACCTGGTGCAACTCCTCTGTGGGACCTGCTGGAGACCTTCAGAACAGCGTGGCAGGGTATGCCCCTAAGGGACTTGAGGAGGAGCTGTGGAATCCTTAAAAAAAAAAAATTTGGAAAAGGTAAGGACACATTCCCTTGGGCCTTTACCTCAGCAGGGAGGTAAAAGCCAGACTCAGACTTCCCTGTTGTTATGTAGTTAATGCTTGTGCTGCTTACGGTCTAAACTGACAGATGCTCCTCGCTCCTCTCTATCAGTGATCATGCAAGGCTAACAAGAAGGCACACAGCCTTTCAAGTGTTAGCTGAAAGACTAGTCTTCAGATGCTGTTGTATCGTCGTTGGGTTCCAAATCAGCGCAGATGAGCTAGGAGACCTGCAATTAGATAGCTGTAGGTTTGCTCTGGGCTAGTCAAAGAGAATATCCATGCCTAGCGTGTAACACAGACTGGCTTTAAGCTGCATATTTTCTACAAACTGTCTATGTTTTTTTTTTCTGAAGAAACATTTGGCCTCTTAACTTTGCACATTGCTGTATGTGTGGAATTTGGCAATGTCTCCTGTGCATAGCCTCTTTGGGTCTTCTCAGTTGGCTCTGTTTAAGTATCTGATTCATCGAACAGCTCTGTACAATTTGGGCCTGGTGCAAAGCCAGTTTAAGTCAACGCTAAAATAAACCAGGCCTTTATATAGTCTGTCTCAGGCCTTCTTTTCCCTTGCCTCAGTTTCTTGATCCTTCAGCCTTTTTGAGGTACAAAATCTCCCTTAAAAGGATGGCTGGTCCAATTCAAATCCTAGTTTTCAAGGGCACATTTATCTCTCATTTTCCTGAGAATGAGGCAGACAAAATACTGTGGTTGGTGTGTCCAGAATATGAAATAGAGTAGTCAGGGGTCACCTATAGCATGGGAGTGACTGGAGGGAAAGAGACCAACCTGTGGCTTGACCTCTCCACGATGCAAGCAATCCCAGGAAGACCACAGCGGGTGGTCACTGAGAGGAACAGAGGCTCCAGCAGTCTGTATTCTTCCGACTGGGGGTTTCTGCTCCCTGCTTGACCACCAGCTCCTGTCCCCCCAGCTCAGATGCAGCATCCCACCTTGCAAAGGAGCCCAAAGTGCAGTACAGGAAACAGCGTGGCCAAAAGCAACAGCAGTCTCTGCAGGTGGTATGCAGATATACCCAATACTTTAAGGGACTGCTTTCTTTTTAAGTACTGCAATCCATATGAAAAGTATTAATAAAAACAAATATGTTCTTCTACAAAGAATGGTGTAGGAGCCAGGAGTTTCCAAGGCCTGAAATGTTTGTTTCACATTCTGCCACAGATATCTGGTGTAAATTTGGGTATGTCATTATGGCATAATTGAAGGGAGTTTGTGTGCTAACTCCTATAGACCAGATTTGATCACAGACTTCATCTTCAGAGGAAGTTTCTCTCCTCTGAGTCAGTACCTTTAGGGGGGGGTTCAGTACGGATTTCTGCATGATGTTTTAGGCACTCAAGTTAAACGTCTCTGGCTGAAATCCTCATAAATAATAATAGGTGCTCTGAGTATAAATGAAATAGTATAACTTAGATTTTAAGAGCTACCTGGGACTTAGCCAAAATGCTAAATAAATAAATAAACCATACACATTTAACTGTTGACCATATTGAGTTTACTGAAAAGCTAAACATGAAGAAAAACATCCCCAGGAAACAAAAATCCATGCTAGGCCAGAGAGAGAACAAAAGGTTTCAAAGTTACAATGCAGTGAAATGAAGTTGAGACTCAGCAGATAGTTAAAATGCTGCTCTTGTCTCTGGCAAGAAACCTGACTACATAGAGGTAAGAATGCCGTTTTATTTCCAGAGCTTACTAAAGCTGTGATGAATGCATATCTGGAATATATTTCTTCTTGTGTGAACGGACTACATATCACTATCATTAACAGTAACTCAGCACGTTTATCACAGTGAATTTCAAGGAGGTAGGAAAACACACAGGTTACTGTTCTAATTCTGCAATAAGTCACAAAGCCATCAGCATACTCATTGTTTTTAGTGTAAATTTCACATTTCTGAAGCTTTTTTCTTCCTTAGAAATGGCTTATGCAAAACATACTAGAAATATATTTGAATGCCATGCCTGAGTCTTGGTAGCATTCCTGCATATCAGCTCAAAGCAAAAAGCATTTCTTCACTCAAATGTGTTGTGTTGACTGAATAATGTGTTAGTGCAGCGAAGAATACAGTATTTGTCATCCCCAGCACTTTGAGAAGATATTTGTTCAAATAGAGTTCAGCCTAGTTTTGTAAAATATTTGTTCCCAGGCTCATATTCACCATTTGTAGGGAAGGCGGATGTCTCTCTTTTCTAAATTTGTTCCCTCTACCACACTGTTTAGAAGCCTCACTGTTCTCAGCATCCAGATTTCATATCAGTAAGAAGTAATTACCTCCCTAGAAAATCCCCTCTCTTCCTGATTGAGGCCATGTCACCGCAGCAGAAATGTTATTCAGCAGCCACTAGGCATCCTTGGTGGTGACATCTGTTTGGTTGTCTGGTGAGGGATTGAGGTATAATCAGTCATATAGGTGTTGAATAGTATTGGCTTCCTGACAGACCGTCAGAATAGCCATTGCAGCAGTTTAAAAATCAGCCTATTTGTTTCTGCCACCCAGTGAAACACTGGGATATCTGGAGATCAGTTTTACTTTTATTGTTGTACAAAGCAGGACAAGAAATTACTACCAAGCCAGAAAAATATGCAAATGGAGAAAAAGAAAATACATTAAAAAATCTGCTTTGTCTATCAGATTTTTCTTTACTGATTTGTGTATCACCAGATCACCACCTCACCTATGGAATGACTAACAAAGGGTTAAATCTTCCATCTTCTCTAGAATTTCAAAATGGATTACATATCATTGCCTAAGATTTAGATGAAGGTAAGGCAGAGCTTGTACTTCCATTGTTAACAGTTAGTGAATAAAAGATGAAGATTAGCATGATTAAAGAGAAGTGAAACAGGGGTTCAGCAATATTAACTCAAGGGAGTCATTCTCCTGGACACTACCTGTCCTGTGTCCATGACTAAGGACAGAAGAATTATGCTCTAAGGAAAGCAAAAAGCAGAGCCTGTCTAACCAGCCCCCCTGGGGAATGGGAGTGATTACAGGGCACGCTGTTGTCTCTTCTTTTATGGGTATAGGCAGCCACCTGGAAAAGGGAACCAATGCAACTGGCAGCAAATCTAATGTAACTGAGTTTGGACTGGTGGGTTATCCTTTGCAGAGCTGAGAGGGGAAACAGGGACATGGCCACTGAGGTTTTCTGTCTCCAGAGCAAAGCCCACAGCAAAAACAGGACTGGAGCACTTCATCTTCACCTAGGGGAGAAAATACGGGCAAAGAAAACTGGGGGATGTAGCCTTGGCAGGAAAGCAAGCAAGAGAAATTTGGGGGATTCATCTCATCTATCTGTAGGCACTACATTACAGATGGCTATGCCCAAGCAAGTCATCCAGAGCCTCTTTAAAGTCAGTAGAAATACACAGTTGCTTTTGGAGTGTAATTTATCTCAACCTCAAGCAAACAACGAAATTGTGTGAGATGGCCTGTGCCACAGAAGTGTCTGTTTCTCTGCTTTAACTATGCAGAGCTGCTCAGATGAGGCTAGCAAACTGTAGATGGGAGCATGGATCATCCCACGAGGTTTCAGTGGGACAGCCGCAGCAAGAGTCTGACGCAGCACTGCACCCAAAAGTGCAGCACTCTCCCCATTCACCTCTCCGTAGGCAGATATTTATTTAATGTTCATCTTTACTATCACTTGCACAGTGCCTCCACCTCTGCAAGCTGTATGTAGAGGAAAACAAAATGGAAAAAAAAGAAATCTGATTCCTTTTTGATTATTAGATAATAAAAACTTTAAAATACAAAGACATCATTTCAGTACACATTTACCCAAGTTAACACAATTTATTTACACGTAGACCTGTGTAAGCAACAGCCTCAGCTCCTATAGAAGAGGCTGTGTTCCAACCAGAGCCCAGAAATAAATGCTTTTTCAGTCCATTGCCTCTGCCTCTTTCCAGTGGTTTCCCTGCATGCTTTGCCTAATGAGCTCTCCAGACTTGCTGCAGGCAGGACACCCAGCTGGGTTGGTGTCCAGACTCTATAGCTGCTGAACTTGAAAAAGTGCAATGAGATCTTAAAGCAGGGAAACTCAACCCACAGCAGATAGCTGGTAGAACATATGTATTGCAAAAGTATTGTTAGGATCCCTTAGGGTCTCCGTTATGATCAGCGTAATGATAAGACTAAAGAAATGGCAGAAGATCTGTTATTTACCTGATGTTATGTACGGTGTAGGCAGTACCACACACTTCCAGAAATGGAAATATAAAAAAGTTCTTGCTCTTTTGGTATCAGGAAATCTTAAAAAAAAAAAAAAAAAAAAAGAAGAATTTGGTTTCTGACACTGTTTCTGAAGGCATTGCTGGCTGTGCAACTTGATGTCAGACAAAAACAAGACATTGAAGGAAAACTGCCTGATGATACCATTAAGGAAGATGATACTTTTTTGCTGTCCTTTCCTCTAGCTCTTGAGTTTAGAGCTATCCGCTGCATGATGCCAGAACATTTTGAGTTATGCAGTTCAGATACGTTTTCTGTGACTGATACAAAGCCTTGGTAAGTCATAAAAGAAACGATAAAGCTGACATGACAAGGAAGAAAACTCTTACATGGTACTTTAAGAAAGCTGTACTTCAATGCACTGTGGATGTTACTTTCCCTTCAATGTTTGTTTAAAAACAATTATGGAAGCTGTGCTTCGTTGAGCCTTGTTTTATTTTATATTTACTCCTGTATCTCTGCTTCTGTGAGAGGCATAAGGCAGTTGCAGACTGAAACAGAGCTAGATCCAGATATTCAGCTTTTCTGTCTTAAACAGTACAGGGATATTTTAACAGGAGGTATTTCCAGAGAGAGAATGAAAATGCATAGTAATGCCTTTTACTATTCATAAACCAGAAAGAAAAATATCCCCCCCTGAATATTCTGATCTTAAAAAGCAGATTGGCAATTGGGCTCTCCAGGCTCGCCTCCCTGCCTCCCAGCAATCAGCAGCCTAGGGACTGTTTAGTTGGAGGTCACACCCATTCTGCTGCATTTAAAAGCCTGTCAAATCCTCACCAATTTATATTTTTGGCTTTCAGAACTTCCTGTGGCCATGAGCTTTACAATTTATGTGTTGTTTGAAAAAGTACTTCCTTTTGTTAGGTTTAAGTCTGCCGTCTAATATTTTTGTATGACGTGTGGCACATGTTGTCAATATATGTTGTCCCTGCAATTTCTCTCTGGCAAACCTGATTTTATAGAGCTCTATTGTATTTCCTCCTACTCATTGCTTGAAGAGTCATACCTTATTTAGTCTCTCCTCCCAAAAAAGCCATTCAATAATCTGATTTTTATTGCCCTTTTCTACACTTTTTCGAGCTCTACTCTATCATTTTTGTAATTGTGGGACCAAAACTGCACATAGGATTCAAGAAATGGGTGCATCATTGATTGCTACAGCAGTACAATATCTGCTGTTCTGCTTCGCTCTCTATTCCTATTCTGACAATTCAGATGATGCTGTTTGCTCTTTTGACCATCACTAGGCACTGAGCTGACATTTTCCAAGAGCATTCGCAATGAATCTAAAATCTCTTTCCTGAGGGTTATTAGGTAATTTAGAAGCTCTTGAAGTATACATGCAGTTAAAATTGTTTTTCTCACATGCACTGAACTTAGTGGCACTGAATTTAATCTCTTATTTAACCACTTGGATGGTCGGTGTTCTGCAACTCGTTACAGTCCACAGGACTGACTGACTTTGCTGTCTCACCATCCACCTCACCTTTCACTGCTCAATCTTTGTCTAATTTAGCATTGCAGTTAATTTTTGTATTAGCATGGCTTATCTGAGGTCATATATTCTTGGCATAAATTTCTTTAAGAATTCCTTTAATGTACCTCATTTTATAGTGCAACTTTGTCATCATTGTGCAGCCTTGGTCTGCTTGGGCTTTTGAGACCAGGACACAAACCAGGAGACCCGTTTGGAACATTTTTTTCTTCCAGTACCTTTTATTGTAGGTGTTGGTTTTGGCCTCACCTTCTTTTATTTTCAATTTGGAGTTGCTATTTTATGAGACACTACCATGAAATATAAAATAATGATACAGGTATAAAACTCATCTGTGAAATGGATAGAGCATTTGGTAAAGAGCAAAGTGAGTTAAATAACAGTAGACTGCTTGTCAGAAAGCAACTAAACAATGACACAGAAAGGTCTTCTATATACTGCTTCTTGAACCAATGTTGTAGAAGTAATACAGCGAAAACAGACTGCAGCCTCCTCCCCAGACATAAACTCCAAACACAGACAAAACTTCCTCAGAAGTTGTATAACTTTCCAACTTGCATTTGCTTTATTATTCATTCTTCAGAACAACAAGAAGATGCTTGAATTATTACTTTGGATTTAAAATGCATAAATATATCTAAATTCTATAAGAATATTATTTTTCCAGTCAAAAACTTCTCCCAGATGCACTAGGACTTATCTGAAACATTCTTTTCATAACAAATCAAAATTTTCAGGAGCTTTTCAAAAGCTGCTCTTGCTGCTGTTCTCTTCTTGTCAGCTCTGGAGAAATTTTGAAAACCTCTAACTCCTTGATTCTGATGTAGATTATAGAGTGGGAGGTTTTGGTACTGCAAAAACAAAGTCATTGCTTGCCTACACTATAATGAAAGCTACTGCATGAAACATGACTATCATAAGTGATGATGGCTTCATCTGAAGCATTTGGGTTTATACTTAATTTTAGTGACTACACTGATTATAAAATAAAGAGTTCAATCCTAATGATATGTATGTATTCATTAGGGAAAAGGATTTATTCACTGGCACTGCTCCCTTCTGCACTGACATTTCTGAATCAAATAATAGCTACGAATTGTTGGACCTGATATTCTTCTTGCTGGGCAAATTAGGAAGAACTCAAGAGAAATCAGTGAAACTAATATAATCCTACTTTATCTCTTTCTCTGTCTATGCATATTCCCATTCCTATGTCTTTTGCTTTCTCTGTCAATTCTACTCCCCACTACAATTTGCTTGGGGGCAATATTTGTACCCCTATGCCTAGCAAAAAAGTTCTCTCAAGTATTTCAAGGGAAAAAAATATGCAGCATGATGTCAAAGATTTGAGGGGAAAAAATGTAGCAGCACAACATCAAGAGAGAGAGCAGTCTCACATGGAGGCAAAGTCGATCTATGTTTCATTCTGCTCCAAATGGCTTTCCTCTACAAATAGCAACAT
The DNA here is from genome assembly GCA_013400835.1 of Zapornia atra. Taxonomy (NCBI): domain Eukaryota; kingdom Metazoa; phylum Chordata; class Aves; order Gruiformes; family Rallidae; genus Zapornia; species Zapornia atra. Next base: position 43,724 of record VZTU01034974.1, read on the forward strand.
CCAGTTGGGACTTAACTTCTTTGATTCTAGGATTGATTCTACCTCATCTTCTCTGTTCTATAGTGATTAATTTTTTCTGGGTTAATGATAAAGTTTTTCCCCCAGAAAGTGTTTTCAAAAGTTTCTGCACTGTGAATATCATGTTTTTAACGGGAGACACCTTTCTCCCCCCTTCCAACTTACTCCTGCATGTGGCCTTAGAGTCCTCTTATCTTTCACTGTCTCTTTTTGCATGATTCCACATTTCTTGCAGCTATAACAAGGTATCATCTCTTGTGTAAGCATAAACAAGCAAATTTTTTTTATCAACAATACTTGGAAAGAAGAGATGGAAACATAACTCATGTACATCTTGAAATCTCAAAGCTCTCAACTTTTTGAAAGTCAGCAGGTTTTGAATACTTTTGAATATTTATAATATAATTTGAAGAAGAGTGTAACAATTTTGAAAGAGGTCCTTGGACGTGATTATGTATTAACTTATTTCACTGTCAACCATCAAGAATTTTCCAGTGTTTTACTTACCTAAAGGGACTCCAAACCTCCTGGTGTCTAAGGAAGGACAAGTAAAGAGAAATTCTGAGCTCTAACCCCTTGTTTTATTACAAGATTCTAAATGTTAAGCTTCCCAATGGACTCAAATGTTCTCACACTACTGTATAAGGCCTTTTTATGGTTTGTTTTACCCGTCAACTGTAGAGCACAAAACCTTCTTTTTTAGAAGATAAAAAACACAGAGGGCATTTTTTTCATCAGATCAAAACGCTTCATATACTTAACACTGTCCCTTCCATGTCTGTAGAAGTTTGTTGTGGCACTGCAGAGTCTTGTATAGGATGCTCTTACTTTTTTCCATAGTGAGATAGCTTCCCAAAATGTACTTCCCATTTTCCAGTTAAGAGATGTGTTGGATGAGTAGATTCCATAGCTGCTAAAGCTATTTATTGGTTTTCTGTATTTGGATTATGTTTCTTTTGTTGCCTGTAAAAAAGCAGTCATGGAAAGAGATAATATCATCACTTAATATTTATGAATGGGTAGCTTTATTTTAATGGTGAAATCAATACTTCTCCTCAGAACACTTTGTTTTACTTCTAAAGCAGAACAATGAGCAGGATTGCCAGACAGCTCTTCAGATTCCATAAATGAAAAATATCTGCTTAGTTGCTCTTTTTTTATCTAGCCTTTTGTAGTGTGTTCTTGAGCCAGTTGCACACTGTTCAAGAGAGGTCATTGAGTATGTCTCTAGTTTTATCATATTCTTCTTGTTGATTGTGCAATTGATTTTAAAACCTATTCCATAATTCACTGAAGCTTATACATATAGATGTGGATGTGCACATCTGTGTGTGTGTGTTTATTTATGGAATTGTCAGTCTGCAGAGAATTGCCTGTGACGTGCACAGATTTATTTATCTGGTTATTTGGTGAATAGTTTCAAAATAATTGCCAGGTGAGATTGAGATTTTATTGCTAGTCCTCTATTTCACAGCTTTGCTGAAGTGGTTTAATTGTCAGCTATTAGAGGTGATAATTCATGCACCAAATCTGAAGAGCACTTAAAAAAAAAAAAGCCAAACTCAGTGCTCCATCAATGCTAGACAGAAGAGTTCTGCTAACTATTTATACCCCTTAACCTTGTTTTTACTGTAATGAATAACCCATGGTGTAATGCTGCCTCTAAGGGATTCTTTTTTCTTCTTTTTTTCTTTTCCTTTCAGCTCATTGCCTGTGGTCTTGTCAAGAGGGCTGGTGGCTAGTAGCCAAATGGTGCTGCAGTGGAGACACGGCACAGTGTGGCAGAGCCTGGTGGCTCTCCTCTACCACCCAACCACCGAGCATTTGGGCAGAGGTTATAACTGATGGTGCCTGGCAAAATACAGACTTTGCAAGGCTAAGGGTTTACACAGGGGCTGTTTACTGATGCTTTTTCTCAGTATTGATGAGTACCTACAAAGTACTGATGTTTAAAAAACTCTTTCAGAGATAATGTACTTGAAGAAGTTGTGTAGCTGAAGATGTTGGATATGGGGGAAAAAAATGGTGAAACTGTATACCATGGGAAGACTGTAATGAGAAGCATACAAAAGAGAAGAAATGTCACTAGACTTTGAAAAATCTTTTGAAATCAATGTCTACACATACCCTGTGGAACGATGGAAGCCTAATGTTTATGTATGTACAAGGCCATGATCTTATGGACATAGTCCATGTCTGTTGCGAAGTGTCAACAACATCCACTGTTGAGAGAATACATGTGAATAATTATCAGTATGCTGTTGAACAAATTAGAGTGTCATTGTAGCCAATTTGTAGATTACAATTACTGAATTTAAATGCTTTCTGTGATAAAATAAAAAAGCTTTGCATTATAAAATATTTTACCTGGAGAAAATGTAGTATTTTGACTCTGTGTAAACATTTTGAAATAACCTTACATAAACATATAAACAAATGATCATTATGCTAATATCTTAAAATTCTTAATTAAATTTAAAGTTCTGTGAAAGGAAATATCTTCCATTCTGTAAAAATACATTAAAGTTGAGTAGTCTAAATAAGAAGGCATACCCCGAGTTGTGTTGAAGTTTCATTTATTCAAAACATAAGAACTGAAATAAGAAGAGAGGAAGAACACCAAGATCAAACAAGATCAAGAAGTAGAAAAGCAGAATGACTTTATACTTACAGAATAAAAGATTTTAATTAGGAACACCAGTGGAACTGGTGTATTACCATTTATTTATACTGCTGACTTGCATTCAAGAGGAAGAGACTGCACCACCTGCTTATCGCTGCTTTGGTGACACCGGTGACTCCATCATACTGGAGTGGCAATTGTCGGAACTATCAACAGATCAGAGGAAGCACCACAATTGATGCTTTTGTGTCCCATTGTTGAAGACAATGAGGAAAATTATGCCCTTGACTTTAAACATAAATTACATACTATGGATTTTGTTCATAAGGCAAACCATGGACTCAGCTAAAAACCCTGACCATATCAGATGATACTGGTGTATGTTGTAAAGGGGTAGGGTACAGGGAAGTAGAGGAAAAAGAAGAAATTTGTGGGGTGCTTCTATGGATAAAAATATAGTTCTATTGACTCATTTTACCTCAGATGAGCATGTTGGGAGGATTTTTAGCTTAGCTCCTTATTGCAGCAGATGGGGATCCCAGCTGCTTGTTTCTTTCCATCCTGACAATCTGGTTACATCAGTTTTCTAGCAGCTTGCACGTCGAAGGCTTTAATCACAAAGAAAGAGGCTAGAAATGTCCTTTCTTTAGAAAATAAAACTGAAGCTAGAAATCAATTTCCAGCTTTTCTTCCAAGTGGGTCATTGGTAGTGATAATAACCACTAAGGGCATAGGCTGGCTTTGATAATAGAGAAGTGACCAAAGTATGCCACTGGACACCTCATTCTCATTAGGCAGTGTGTAGTCCTCTTCTCCTCCAAAATAGAGATGGCTATCAGTCCAAGTGCTTTCCCATCAGACTGCGACAAGGCACCTTTATGTTGCACCTTACAAATTTGCTCAGTTTTCTACAATTTGAAGATTTTATTTAATTCCAAGTTAAAGTAATTGAACAACGTGAGCTGTGCAGATCAGTCTCTAAACCTCTTAACTCAAAACCCATAATGACTATTTATTTAAAGGGAGCACTGTTTCTAAACTGCAGCACTGGTGGCTGTGACTCACTAATCAATTGTCTAGAGAAACTTTACTTTCATTCCTAAATGAAGAAGGATTTTTCCTAGCCTGATGAGGCAAAGTCTAGATGATAAGGAATCTGAGAGAAGTACAAGATGAATTACTGAAGGATTTTGAAGGATGAAAGAAGGGACTGTGAAAGAATTTTGGGAAGCTATACAGTCACATTGAGAGCATCTTCTCTGGTTGGAAAGGGAGATGTGTAAGGGAAAAAAACACAACTGCAAGACTGTATGTTCATGAAGCTTGGCGGAGCAGAATTTCAAGATTATAGGTGAGGTCTTGAACTCTTCCTAGGTTTCCCATTTAAAATATAGTGAATAGTGTAAGGAGTGAAAGATAAAAGATTTATTTAATGAAATGTTTTCTGTAGGACCTTTGCAGAAATGGAAGTGCAGGAAATAAAGCATAACCTGCACTAAGAGGAAAGACTTGCAGTTAAGGAATTTATCTACTGACACAAGAAATCTCTGTCTCTTCCTTCGCATTCACTTTTCATGCTAAGCAAGATACTCAAACCAAACTTCTTACAGTAGCTCATCAATTAAAAAAAAAAAAATCTTTTGTCCCACTTTCTAAATATTTAGCTGGCATGAAGTAGCCAATGTCTGTTTCTTTGATTCACTGTCACAAATTGAATGGAAAAAATCTGTTCCTCTTACATGGGAATGCTACATAGTGCTGTGCCTTCTGAAATTAACAGGTGTTAGGTGCTATCAAGGCTAGTGGAGACTTTGATGTTCACACCTCTGTGCTGCTGCTGCAATGTGTTTAGCTACTCAGTAAAGGGCACTGTCTGGAATTGCAGGAGGAGAGGAACAGTCCTTTCTCCAGAAAGAGTTTGAGTAGTGTGTAGTTTGGAGGAGAGGAACAGTCCTTTCTCCAGAAAGAGTTTGAGTAGTGTGTAGTATGGGGCCACATATTAAACAACTCTCCATCTCCATAACACTCTGATTCATCTTTTGTGAGAGGTATATCGGGCTTTAACTGGATGAATGCTACTGTTACAAGTATAGAGCAAGTGCTAATTCCTGAGGGGGCTATTGCTAGCCTCTTCAGAGCTAGAGTAAATAATGTCTAAGTCCATGAATTACACAGGAAGTTAGTGCACTGAGGCTTGTGTTCTCTATATGCTTTATCTTGCATTGCACCTGGACTACTATATTCTATACTAGGCTGCAGTTTCAAACAACAGCTAGGTAGTTTTTGAAGAAGACCATGAAGAATCTTACAAATGCTCTGCTCTGTTTGCTGTACCCCAAAGTGTGGACAGTTGCCCAGAATTTGACTGAATTAGTCCAGCACCGTTTACATCTTCAGCCTGTGAGGAAATCTCATGGGAATTGCTTTGCAGCTGAGCCAAGGTTGATTTTCTTGTGCTATTTCACCACTTCCAGTTCTAACCTGAAGCAGGAAACATGTTGCTGCATGAAAATTTGAGGATGCTTTCCAAACACTTTCTCACTAGCAAAAAGGTGCAGCCTGAGCTCCGATTAGTTTTCAAACACTCTGCTGTTTTTTCTTAGTGAAAAATTTGTCTCTTCAGCTAGCAGAAATCCCAACAAAGAAGAGCACAGTCTCCAAAGGAGAGTATGCCTACATATGCAGTGGGAATCACCTTATATAACTTTATCAGTTAATTATCTTCTCCAGGCAGGTTGTTCTGTCTGCAGCCAAAGGAAAGAGAGGAGCGTTTCTAAAAGCTGATTCATCCCACCCTGAGTGACTAATGCAGGCGAGTGAATTGCCTTGTGGATGTGCCTGCCTCTTGCTTTTTCTCCCCACACAGACTCTATAGGGAACCTAGATTATCAGTTTAGACTAGACAATTTTTAGATGAATAAAGATAAGAGCAATGACTCTTATCCTCCAGTGTGCATCAGTGTGAGAAAAAGTATGGTTGATGGGAGAGATAAAACATAAGCAATCTAAAAACAGCATGAGCATTATCTTACCAGCCTCTCTGTACGTTTGCATGTCAGGCATCTGTATGTGGTTTTGTTCGTGTAGGTTTTTTTCCTTCACTCCAGGATAACCAAAAAACCAGGTTTCAGAGCAGTGTTTCCAACCAGTAACAGGTGAATCTGCCAACCATCGGATATTGCTAAATGTCCACCTGGAGGATTGCCATCTGCTTGGAAATCACGGGACCAATATTTCGAAGCACAGACTGGCATCCTGGTGCATGGACCTTTAGGGTTGAAATGGTATGGAAGTGAAATATCTTCTGTCATTCCTGTGGTTAGCATGTGAAATTGATTATATTGGATTTATTTGATTAGAAAGCAAACATATTTTCCCCAAGGAGTATAATTTAAGTATGTTACTGAAAGAGGGTAGGTGTGATGATCCGTAAAGCCAGGAAACTGTAGCTGAATGTTAGCAAATTTTACATAACTGCAGCTATTTTACAAAATTTTGATTTCCTGTGTCAGTTGATGGTAAAGACAGACAAAACACTTTGAAATGACAATTTGGGTGAAATTTTGGTGGATGCTGAACCTCGTCTTTTTCAAAAGTGCATTCCTGGCCTTGAAATCTATTAATATTTTGTGCTTGAAGCTAGAGACATTGCTTCCTCTGACTGATTAGTAATTTTCTTTGAAATGTTAACATTTATTATTTATCACAGTTCCCCATTTAAAAATCAGTTTTTCTCCTTCAGTTATGACAGAGCAAACTTACAACTATTACAGTGAGGACGGTTGTCTTCAGTAGTTTAAATTGCTCAGAGGTCACATGTATGTGCACGTGCAATGAAGTGCAGACACACAGGCAACATGAAACAGTTGGACTATGTGGCCTGAGTGACCTGCAAGGCATGGTGTGAGGATGTCATACCACCTGGAGTGAACTAGGAGATCAATTCCTAGTGAGTCACCTCTTCATGTGCACACCCCTTCTGTAATGCCCATGTTGACCATGTTGTTAGCTTAAAGTTCCTGAAAATCAATTTTATTTTCTTTCCATTTTACAGCACAGGTAATGAGAATTTTAAATGCCCACTTGTTTAGGCTCCTCATAATGTCCCAGTAGCTTCATCTTTCTTTAAATCCCATCAGCATTGCACAAGGAGGCCAGTCTCAGAGGTCAGTTTCAAGCAGACCTTGTTTCCAATGACAGAAAAAAGCAGTGCATCATCCATAAAAGAAAAGCCTCACCTAAATTTAGTGGGTAAAAGTTAGGCTTCTGGTTCCAGCCTGTCAGCCATACCCCTTTAGGATCAGTGGACTGGGACATGTTTCTTCTAGAGGCTGATTTAGTAAGAGGAATCTTGTGCATGCAGTTTCTTTGTCAAAAATAGTATTGCAATTTTTCAGATGGAAGTAATTTTTTTTTAACAATAGTTGTCTACCAGTTCTGGGTGCAGTATGACAAATTGATGACAACCACTATGAAACAAATTAATCTGTCTGGTGTTAGCATGCTCTTGTATATAAGACTTTGCTCGAAGAAGTCCAAGTTTCCCAAATTTCAGTGCTACACAATTTCTTCAATTAGGACTAAACCACAGGTAAATAGAATTTAAATTATCTCATGGTTTATTATTCAAGATGAAATGTTCTTTTTTCCTTATGTTTAGATTTCCAGCTTTTTAGGAAAGGCACTACAGTCTACGAAGTTCAAGGTTAATGTAGCAGAAAAAGTAGAAAATTCTACAATAAGGAGCATATACATTCATTTAATTGGAAGAGTTTTAGTATGGAGAAGTGTCATTACATACATGTCTCTTTTTATTCACATAAAACCACAAAATCTCAAGAAAGGTCCTTATTATCCCAAATGGAGAGTCCTTCTCCAGGAACTGGTATTACTCTGTGTGGTTGTTACACTTACAGTCTTAAATTGATGTATATAATTCCAGTTGCTGAGGTAACAGTAACTTAGAATTTCCAGACTTACCTGTGTTTAAAATCTCAATCTGAAAATGAAGTCCTTTTCAGAAAAAAATCCTAAAACAAAGGAAGACAAACAGAAATGTTAGGCATAGAATTTACACTAGTGTTGGGTATAGAAATTTCACAAGTATTGAACAATTTACTTGAATCTCCCAGAGGAAAACTGAACAGGACAACTCCACGAACTTCACAGTTTGCTTTGGGCATGGATGTCCCAAAGAGAAAGCAAACTCCACGACAGGAAAACAGGAGTCTTGCACTTATTCACAATGCTTAAACTCAGAGGGTTCACTGATCCTTGTGTCACTTAGATTGGAGAGTTTTAACCTTCACCCAGGAAGCTGAAAGTAACTCTTCCCTTGTATCAGCTGAAGGCAATCATGACTGCTCAGACCCATGCCATGCCCTGGGAGCCATGCTGGAAATCACAAACTGTGGTATGCATACATTTGGAGTTATTTCTGACTAACTCATGCTCTGAAATAGAAACATTCGCAGCATTTTACTTTGTTATTCTCATTCAAAATCTTCTTTCTCATTTTCTCTCTCTGTGCCACCCAATCTTTTTGAAAAGCAGACTGCTGGTGTGCTGGAAATGCTTCTGAGGAACAGGGCCTTGTGCCAGTGCTTCTTCATACTCCCGTGGCTATCTGCCTAAAGCCATGAGGTCCCTCTCATACCTCATTTCTAAGCTTTTGAGGGTCTTTGGCATTTCCATCACAAAGTGTTATGAACTCCTGGTCCCTGGCTAGAATTTTGAGACAATATGGATGTAAATAATAAATGTCTTTTATCTTGACAAAGAGACACTAATCTTATGGTGGCATCTGCTCCCTGCCAGTTCCAGCACTGTCTCATTCATCACACTCTCAGCTACCCTCATGTTTAAAACTAAAACCAACAGAAAACCAATCACCAGCAAAACCCTCTCTGATAAATAGAATGGCACAACCCTCACTGAGCCACTAGAAAACAAGCCTATAGCTTTTGCTGAGTTTCATCTGTACTTTGCATTTTTGCCATGACTAATCCATTCTTTCGCTCTAAATTTGCCATGGCAAAATTACACGCCTGCATCTTTAGATTGAACACCAAACATAGCTAAACCCCTCACACACGCTATCAGGGAGCTGCTTGATTTCAGCACCAGAAAGGTCACGCCAGAATGGTCAGAATACTGAACAGGCTGGGAAAGAAGGAAGTGACATATTGTTATGCAGAAATCACCCTTTTCACTTGTTGTGTATGAAATTACAGTGTCTACGTGCATCACTCTCTAAAATAAGACCAAACCATATGGAGAGTTTTAAACCTCCCTCCTATTGCAAAATTGCATTACACCATAGTAATTCTCATCTTCTTTTAAGTCTTGCAGTTACTTCAGTTTTGTGCCTGAACACGCTGCAGTGGGTTGTTGGGGTTTTTCCTATTGCTTAGCTGGTTTTGTCTGTCTCATATAAAATTCTTTAAGAATAATTCCACTTCAAACTCCTTAAACTGGCAAACAGGTGGAGGAAGATAATGTTTAACCTCTTATACACCCATGACAGAAAGTCACATACAATGAATTAATGTGGTTACTTGGCCCTTCCTCTGTTCTATTTTTCCAGAAAAATGAAAACCATGATCCTGGACACTTCTGTGGTTTCTTGATTTGACATATGTTCCCAGTTTCTGTGAGAGAAGGCAAAGTACAAATGAAGTTGATTAGATCTTCTCCTTTGCCAAGTCCATTTCTGCTCAGACTATGGAGCAAAGTTCTACTCCTAATACATAGGAGAATAACCAAGCTAGACTTTTGCAATGTGTAAAAGTTTGAACCTTTTTTATTACCTTTCTCTTGATTAAGCTTTGTGATGATAGCAATAGAATAAATCACCTCTGGTAATAAAGTACAAGCTTAACCTGCCTAGCTCATACAGCAGTGCAGAACCAGAGCACAGCCTAATGTTTCCTCTGCCTTGGAGATACTGTCACCTCCCACCAGGACTGTGGTGCAGCCCCTTACGGGATGTGTTGAGCTTCTCCATGAGGAGCCCACCTTTCCCTACTGGCTGTAACTGCTGCTGGAGACTGCGCACATTTTATATCTTCTGATAGCTTGGAAAACATAGAGCGCCTTCAAAATGTGCTGTCACAGATGGTTCATTGGACGAGTCTCCCACCCTGGCTCATGAGAAGAAGAGAAATTTATGTTTCCTACATTTTTCCTATAGCTGCTCAACAGAGGTTAGGACAGAGCCCCAGGCATGTTCTAAAGCTTCACTAATGTTTTCCATCTCTGCAGAAATAGGGCCAAGTCTGAGTCCCTTTGCAGTCCATGGTGAAACTCACTTTGACTATTGGGACAGATACTTGGCCTACGTTCCTTAGTTTGCGTTATTTTATCTGGTAGTCCCTCATGCTTGAGGAATAAACTGTTAAGACTGGATTTATATATCCCTTAAGGAAGAATGGGAAGTAACTGAGAATACAGAGAAGGGGGGGTGGGAAAGAAATCAACCCCTAAAACACTTTATCATGGTGCTGACAACACAGAGGGGAGGAACAGGGTCACCATTCTCAGTCCGGAGGTGGTGGGGGAATCTCAGCAGCAGGCTTGGCAGGCTCTGCTCTGCTGCAAGGCAGGGTGGAGAAGCCTGTGCCGGGTCACACGGTGAGCGATAGAAATTTGTAAACCTCTTCTTCCTTCAGAACATACCAAACCAGTGAAAGCATGCATGGCCTTAAGCTCAACTGGCCATGGCAGTGAATTACTTTCTGATTGCTTGCTTTTCTCTCCTCACTTTTATTTCCTTTCCTGATGGCAAGTTTCAACTTAAGAAAAAATGATTACTTTTATTTAGATTACACAGTGTGCAATTTATCAGTCCTCCTTTTCAAGTGGGTAGGAGAACTGATTAGTTCCAACTTAACTGGCCTGCTTCTGTAAGACTGGGGTCACACTTGCACACCAGAGCAGCAAAGCCAAGAACATGCTGTGGGATGGACAACTGGTGACTCAGGATGTAGGACTCTGAGGCTGCCAGTATCCATCTCCCTGTTAGCACACTATGTATCTTCTTTACTGAAAGCTAAAAAATGTGCTTGGTTTATTTTCCATAAAGGACCCCGTGTTCCACCACATCTTGATTAAAGTACTGAAAATTTTGTGTCGCTCTGTGTGTGTGGTGTGGTTTTGGTAGATTGGTTTCGGGTTTTTTGCTTGCATAGATTATCTTCTCTTCAAATCTGCATGAGCTAACTCAGTGCAAAGTGGTAGCTAAGAGGTGGTCACCAGGAATACAATAGAGGATGCCTGTTACTCCTAGGATTTATTGTCATCTTCATTTGCCCAAATAGTCCATTCCTATCACCCAAATCAATTATTATAATGCTGCTGAAGAAGCTAGGAAGGTAATTTTTAGGGTTTTTACAATGTGGTCAAATTACCCCATGCCTCACAGTGACTGGTGCCTCCAAAGGCACCTTTTTTTTTTGAGCTTGACTAGTGAAATTAGACACTGTCCAGGCTCAGGGAGAGAAGTCTGCCCATTCTGTTCTGAAGGGAGGAGGTATCCCCAGCAACCTGGGAAGGTGTCTCAGGATGCAAATTGTGTGGCCATGGACCCATGGGGCTCTTCCTGACCCTGAGCTGCAGCTTCACCAGTTTTCTATCACTGCTACTGATAGTGTCCGAGTACTTCAGTTAGATATATTTGGGCTGCAATGTGAGGCTTATTTTTCCTTTCTTTCTTTAAATGTGTATGTTATTTTGTGTTCCTGTTAGAGAAGGCAGATGGAAAGATTTACACCTTGCACTTGAAGCTGAATGTGTTGACGTTTTTTGTAGACCTTAGAGACTTTAGGTGTCTTGACTGTCTCAGACTAAACTTCAAGGAAGTCCTTGCCCAGACAAGCTTTGCCTCCTCAGAAAAAGATCTGCTCTATTAGGAGAGCAGAGACGCTGCCAGCAGCTGAGGCCTCAGACTTGCTTTATGTCTGAAGTCTGTACAGACAAAACACCACAAATGAAGTCAATATGCCTGTGATACACCTTACATATCACATTTAATTCAGATGCTGTTAATGAAAAGTCTCTCTCCTCTCTCTGATGATGTACTGTGTCCCAGCAATGTCATCTCCACTGTGGTTGATATTTCTGTGAAAGTAGCAGATTTCCTTGCACCAGGTAACTCTGCTATCAGTTGAAAGCAGGCAGGGATATCAATTGTGGATATTTTCTTATCACTTACACTTGTAATTTTATTTTGCAATGTGTGTCTCTCTAACCAAGTGGAGGGATTAATTTTCATATGTGAAAAGATTTACTACCTGCAATATTGTATTGAAGTAGTAATATTTTTTGACCACTCCTGCAGTGAGTGTTTCAGTTCATATTTTTAAAGACTGTGAGAAAGCCAGAAATCATGGCAATAAAATAAAGTTGTTTGTTAGTCAGAGCAGAATGTTATTAATAGGAATATATCATGGATAAGGGAATAATTCAGTCACTATGCTAACGAAATATGCCTGTGCCAAGGGCAAGCCTGAGGTATTAGAGTTTTTATTTCATGTAGGTTTTGAACCCGTCTATAGCAATGCTGAAATAGGAGTCCATATAGCCTGTGAAGATGGACATGGAAATGGGCACGGGGATAGAAATCAGTGTCATATGCACCCATGCTGCATTCTTGTCAAGACTGGCTTTTTTTAGAGTATTAAAGAAAGTGGGCCAAGGCTTACCTTCTGCCCCTTAAGGGGGATATTGACATCTCCATTTGTTTGCAAACAGGCAAAGCCACTGCACATGTGTTTCATTTGCATCTTCTTTTGCATTCTTGGTGATAATCTATATGTTATATCTTGATATTCGACATGAAAATGAATACATAACTTAGTATAAATTATGTACTGGAATTTACTTTCAGCCACAGTTCTAAGATGAGTAGTTCCAAGACCTACTTTTCCAAGACAGTCTAAGTGTCCTGCAATGTGTGGAAGGAGAGAGACAGACGCAGGGAGTCCTCAGAGGTAAGTAAAAATAAGTAAAGTTGGGCTTTTGCTTTAGAATAACAGTCTGAATGAGCATATCATTCCCCATCAACATAGCAGAGAGCACTTGGAGATTAACCCGGTTAGCTGAGGTTAACTACACATGTCCTGGGATGCTGAGCATCCCTCATTGCTGCTTTCTCCAGGATTAGATTCACAGTGAGCATAATTGCTGTTAGTCACATTTTGTGTACCGTATTTCACATTACTGTTATTTTGCACTTACTGGGTCACATTGCCAAAATGAATTAATAAACCACAGTTCACAGCTCATTGTCTCATGTGTGGCTCCAGCTGAACCACTCTCCTCTGACAATTACCTTTGGAATCTTTAGTGTACTTCTCCCAGTGTAAATAAATGGGCTTACTTATGTGAAAAATGTTCCCCAGAGGGAAGAAAAGGTTCACAGTAAGACTTTTAGTTTCTAGAATATGCTTAAAGCTAAGTACATTGCTGAAGAGAGAGAATATTTTTTTTTCTTTTCCTTCAGAACCTCTAATTGTAAAATATTTAATTCTACACCCTTAGGCCAGTTATGCATGTAGCACAGTTTTTTAAGGAAAAATAGTAAATCTCAATACAACACATAAAGTGAAAAGATAAAAGAGTGATTCTGGTAGCAGGAAAAAGGGTGTTTCACACACTTTGCACAATAGTCCTGTAATTAGGTGTGACTGGCTGGATCAGAATTCCTGATAACAACACAAGGGTTTTTTTAGGAAGAGAGGTATGACATGGTACATAGTGGGACACGTGACAGATCAGCGCATAGGTGAGGGAGAGGATATCATTCAAATAAACTGTCTGAAGCTACATCTCTAAACTGCAACATTAAAATTACCCATGGTGGTACCATGGAGAAGGTAACCAGCTTAACAAGACTTCACAATCTTCTCACCCATGTCACCTTTGACATTACTGACAAAACTACACGTCAACCACTGAGTTGTTTCTCTGCATGTGTGTTTTGGGCATGCATATGTGGAATTTCTGTGTGTCTTCTCTTATCCAAACAATCTTTGACTTATAAGTCCTCTGAAATCCTATGGATTCTAAAGTAGCTCGGTTAATAGGATTAATAAAGACTGCCCCAAAATTGGCATGTTTTACTGGCTGAAAGCCAGTTTTATAGATTTCCACTTTATTTTTATGTCTGGCACTTTCCACACAAGATGGATAATGTTACAGTGACAGTAAATACAATAAACAGTAGAAAGACTCCTCATGGAAAACAAGGCTTATTTACAGGGCTCATCTGCTGGATGCCTCTCCAGAATTTGCTCCAGGTTGTAATTGTCTTCACACTATAACCAAAGGGCCAAATGGACTGTGTGTAGCTGGATTTTACCTTGAAGATTTAGCCTACACGGAATCAACGGCAGTTGCGTTAAAATGATGCTTATTGCAGTCCTATGAAAAGTTTTTACTATGTTCTGATTTTGTAGTGGTTTTGACTTCAGATTTGTATTCCAGCAGTTATCCATAATGGTTGCAGGTGTTTCATTTGCAGCAGATGCAAAGCAAACAAAGAAGTCAGTTACCAAGAATACAGAGGTCTTGATATTGGGCAGTAAAATAATAATAATAATAATTTTTTAAAAAATCATATGCAGAGGCTGTCCACCTTAGTTTAATTTATAGGAACATTTATTTTACAGTAGCCTGCTAGGTCAATGTGTATTGCCTGTATCTGGGTATATGGGTGTCACAGTAATGAGTGCCAGGGAAACTGAAAATTCCTAATAACATGTAGTGCAAATAGAGGACAGGGAAAAAAAACAAAACCAAAACCTAACTTGAAAAGCATCTTTTCAGTAATCCCATTTCTTATTACTTGCTGTAGGACTGCATTAACCAGTCTACTTGGAAGATTGTAGCTGCCAGGCCCATGGAGAACTAAGGCTAAAGATCTGCAGAATGGAGTAGATTGCAGGCATCCTTGTGGAAATGCTTATTTGTTCCTTAGTGAATGATGGTTTAACAGAAAGGTCCTGGGAATACGTGAGTATACTTCTCTTTATCACAACCGATTTGGGTTCAGCAGACTGGGTGCCACCTAGATGTAATCCCAAGGTTTGTACTAAAATACAATTGAGAAAAACTTGGTGTATCTCATGTAAAAATAATTAGCCAATTGTATGATGATTCACCACACTGGATCTGCTCTGTTTTACAAAGTTCAGCTCATGACCTTTTCAGAATAAATATGATGCGACGGAAATGTACTAGACATCTACATTAAACCTTAGATCCAGTCATTTTACTTTCAGGGGGAGGTCTGATGAGTTTTGTGAAAATTGCAGTGCACATGGCTAGAGAGTGCTGTCCTCTTCCCAAAGGCACGACTTGCCAAAGTGCTCCCTCTCCCAAGCTCTGAGCACAGCTTGTAGGATTCACATCTTGGCAAAATTCCCCAAATGAGCTTGAAATACTGTAACTTTGCTTTTCAGGGGTATTTTTTTTTTGCTTAAATTCATGTTTTTCTCTGAGCATGCTACAAATAACCTTATTTACTGTAAGTAGTGGAAAACAAAGACCTAAAAGGTGTGAATGTAGAAACCTGGGTAGTTAACGAGGTGAATAGATGCCTTTTCACAGGGAAAATTTCTTTGTGAGTTTCTCTAACCTGTACACCAGCTTAAGTAATTCATCTTAAAGTTTATCTGGGTTTGTTTATTCTTTTCATTGCCACCTCTACTTATTCCCCAGGAATATTTGGCATTTGAGCAGGAATTCATCTTAATGAAAATTGCTGGGCAAAAATCTAAATTTATATACACTGCTGCACATCAAAATTAGCTCAATTTATGCTTTGTATATCCTCAAATTACGTGGAGCAAAATGTCACCTATTCCTACTCAACTGGGAACTTGACTTTTTTTTTCTGTGCTGGTTAGTGAAAGGTTTTCCAATCATTCAAGGGAGATGTTATATTATTTTCAGCCCATATAAAAAAATATTAAAATGACCTTCTAAAGCTGTGTTATTCTGATATTAGAAGTATCCTTCTCCATGAATCATCTCAATTATTTGCAGTAACAGCCACAGAGTGTTCAGCATTTGAGATGTGTCCTCAACAGATATTCACACCTCTCTCCTGACTATTGAGTCATTTTGCCTATTTTCTTCCCTTGATATAACTTCTGGTATAGCACAATTTTTAATAAGATCTCAAAAAGCACTAGGATATCCACAGTCATGAATTTAAGCTATCACACTTCCCAGGCATATATTAATTAATAAATTATTCAAATATTGTTTCTATTTTTCTTTATCACAATGGCATTTTAAAGGAGCAGAGGTTCACAAGGAGCAGAGGTTCACAAGCCATTGACATTTCTTAGACTAGCTTCAGTTTTATCTAAATATGAGGAATATGCAATTATTTAATTGTATTTAGATTAATTGGGACTGAAAGGAAGAGTTTAGGGTGACCTAATGTTCAAAAATCTATCTTAGATCAACATTTATTAGTAAATTCCACAGAGTTTTTTTCTGTATTGTCTAGCTATTGAGTTGCTAAATCTGTTTCAAAACATGTGACTTGAATTTTCCTGTAGCTGAAGTCATGTTTTGATAAGCCCTTGTCTCTGACAATGATAGGAGTGATGTATGAGGTGCAGGCACTGCAGGAACTGAGAGGAATTCCCAACAGTACCGCAGCCCATGGGAGGAATTTTTTCAGGTGAAGTGGTTTGTGTGATGACACTGCTGACCAAAAGTTTTTTGTTGTAAGTGGGATTTTGGAGAGTTGAGAAGGGGAGATAGAGGCTTTCTTTTTGTGATAGTGTTTTTCACCTCTTGGTTGGTCACATGTCACAGCTACAGCTTATAAAGGTGGGAAGCAAAGGCAGGTTGGGGGCTTATTTAGTGCTGGGTCTTGCTGAGCAGCGGTGAGAAGGAGATTTGTTCTCCTATGGAAAAAAAAGCAGTCCTGTCTTTGAAGGTAAGGGTGCCTGGTTACTTTTAGGAATGTTTTGCTTTCTATTGAGGGCTGAAAATGGCAAAATAGTTTGGGTTTGTTTAGGAGTTTTTAACTCTAAGTTGAGCATGCAGTAACTTCTCTTGTGGGTAGCATGGAGATTATTTATCTGATTTGTATGCCTAAGCTTCTGGGGGAGGTTTCTTTTGCCTAATGACTTTTATCTGTATTTGAGAGAAATTGATGACTTGGAGAGTGGCAGGATAGATGTATATGCTTCTGTCCCCCTTACACACTCTCGTAGTTTCCAAGTTACCATCCTGGAGGTTTTCTGAACCAGAGATGGCTTCTCTGAGAACTTTGTAAGGGACTGAGATTCACCTCTTTTGTGTTCAGTCCAGCTCCTCTTTGTATCCTCAATTTTTGCAGTGGAATAAAGAGTTAACAGTCAATTTGTAAACACCCATACCAGTAATGACTGTGTGCGTTATTATATTCTGCAGACTGAAGGCACTCAGTTTATTTAGCTATTTGTTACACAGAACTGACTTTCCATTGTGTTCTTTTCAGAACACTTCCTGATTTTACATTCTTCTTTCATACTTGCTCCCATTTCTCAAAAAGTAAAAACATAATACCTGAGACATGGGTAAGCAATGGATTTATTCAGCAAGATCACAGTATCCTCCGTCTTGTTCTTTACTCCTCTCCTAATAATTCCTAGTATTTAGCTGACTTGTTTGATTGCTGTTAATCAGTGAGGTGATAGATCCATGAAATTACCTATTACAACCCTGAGATCCCATTGCTAATTAGTAACAGTCAGAGGAGTGGCGTAGGAGGAGTTTTTGTGTGTGTTTGGTGGCAGTTTTCCTCATGTGCATTTTTCTATGCTGGTTGATAATATGACTGATGAAAGTCACTCAGTCCCGTAAAGAAATGCAGCTCTTCAGGTGGACCTCAGTGCTGCTCTTGTGAATAATTTAGCGGACTTCCAATCTTTTTCAGATCCCTCCAATCTTATTTTCGGTGACCTGTGTGGGTAGGGAGAAGAGAATATTGCGCTAGTGGCTGTCAGAAATAAGAAATCTAATTAAGTCTCTCTTTCTAGGTGTGTATTCTGTCTAGGGGAGGTAGATGTCAAGAAAGAACAGGTAAAGTGAAAATAACAGTGGTTTTGTCTGGTTCAGCGGCATTCCTAAAACAAACAAAACCTCTTTGTCCTTGTGGCTGCAGATACCATCTTCAGGAGGTGCTGTGGGATGACAGCCTAGCAGCAGGAGGACACTGCACAGGGATGAGGGGTGCTGGGGAGAGGGGGAGGAGGAGTTGCACGCTGTCTGCCGCAGAAGGAGCAAGGTGTAAAACCGCCATCGTGCCTGCAGGGTCCTTCCAAGAATTGCTGAACTTCTTGGGTAGGATTTGGCTACATTTCACTAAAGGTGTAGGGCATAGAAAGCTACTGTGCTGTTGGTTTGCTTTAGCCTTGGTTGGTATTTGTGTACAAAGCATATGCAAAGGACTGGGTGTAGTGTGTGAGCTGTTGCAGTTCAGTTAGGCTCACAATTTGGGATACAGACAGTTCAAACCCCAGTTTCGTGCATGGCAGAGCTCAGCAGAGGGCTGTTCAGGAAACTTCTGTCAAAGTTGCCTCTGACATTCACTTCACAGCTTCAAATAAGGTTCACTAAGACTTCTTTAATCGGTCTGGAAGAAACACCACTTTAAAACAATGAAATCAGCGTTTCACCAGTTTTGTATCAATGTTTTGATTTTTTTTCATGACTGATGAAACCTTTTTTTTTCTATATAATAAAGATGTTCAGAAATGTGAAAACTAGTGTTTTATGGGAGAAAAAGACCTTAATGAGCCCGTCACAACTTTCTGACAGCTTTTTTATCAGGAAACACTGAAATTTTTGTTTCACTTACAAAATGGAAGGACAAAATCAAAATGGGAAAATAATCTTTGTCTCAGCTCGTTTCTACAGGTGGGAGTTCTTGGCATAGCCTGTGAGCTCCTGCTGAGGCTGTAGTCAGCAACTTGAGATTTACATGGTACAAAAATATTGTCAGGGTTTTAAGGATAAAGCAGTTCATCACATTCTTTATACTTACAAATGATTCAGCCATACGACAGTAAAATGGCAGTGTATTAAAAGTAAAATAAAAGGCATCATCTAATCTTAGTGTCATCAAGAGAAAAAACTTGAAAGATCTGGTTACCAAAGAGCTACTAGGTTTAAGGTTAGTTATGTCATAACACCAAAGAGGAGTTTTGTTCTTCAAACTACTGTGACAAAACTATTTCAAGCAATTAAAACTGTATCGCTCTGTGGACCTCAATTCAGTAACAATCTCTGTGAACTTAGGATTTCTGAAATAAGTTCATAATTAAATTAAACAGGAGAGGACCTGAGCTTTGGGACTGATGAACAGCAGACAGGAGTACAGTTTCTGGGGTGCCAGGTGGATGCTATCACCTTGGGCTGGTACACTGTTCTTATAGCTTCTGCCTGTAGTACTCTCCTACTGTCACCTCATTACTCCAACATTGCAAGTGATGCTAGACAGACAACCTTTGGTTTGCTGTCTTGTGTGCCTTCCAGTTTCCTGTAATTTAAAAAAACCAACAAAACAAACACCAAACAAACTTCCATAGGAGGAGGTAGTTTCCATGGGAGTGTGCTTCAGGTTATTGTAATTGGCTGAAGTGCTGAAATACAAGCACAGGAAACGCAATGGAGATGACCACAAGAAGGGCCCTTCCATCCTCTGCTGGTGGGTCTTTTCCCTAAGTTAGGATAGTATAATATTATTTTAACTGGTTCTACTTTAACTAGAAAAGGTCTGTATGAAAAGACAGGTGAAACACAGCAGTGAACGTTAGGTTTAGTTTTTATGAATCATTCTCTTCTGCTGTAGCATCTGTTGTATGCTTGAATGTTGCTATAAACAAATCAAACTTTGTACTGATGACTGTGTTTACCAAAACCATGTATGATTATACTGATTAGAATAAAAACTGGAACTTGATAAACTTATGATGAAAAGTTATATGTTGTGGTTGCCTGCAATAGTAGAATAGGTAGAACCTGGTGCTTCAGAAGGTTTCTTGAAAAGTAATATCCTATGTCCTGGAATTTATCTTGTACTTGACATTGAATTTGTTTTTCAAGTGCTGCCTTGTGATCTATTTTAAAGGCTGTCCTAAGTCTGTCAAGCACTTTCCTTTGTCTGGACATCTAGACAAAGTGTTGTCACCTGCAAATACTGATATGGCTGTTTAGCCTTTTTCCAAACACTCTTATTAATTGTTCTTCCTAAAATAGCTCAGCAATTTTTCACTATGGGTTTCTAATATGGGATTAAGTTATATATGTCTGTTTGCTGTGGTACTGTCAATTGCTTTCTGAACCACAGCAGAATATTCACTCTTCTTACATGATTACTTTGTTTTTCTGATTGGTTCCTCAGGAAATATTTTTCAATTAAATACATGGTCTTTCAAGTGAACTTATTTATGAAATGGTCTTCATCCATTGTTTAACAGTCTTGATGCGTTACTAGAGAAGAACTATTATCCTTTACAGAAGCTCTGCCAGCTTGGTCTCATAGCATTCTCATTTTGATGATTTTATACTTTTGTCTTAATTATTCTTCCAAAAACTTTTCTGAGGATTCATAGTTTGTAACTCTGAGAATTTCCCTGTTTCGCTTTTTGGAAGGAAAGGACAATTTTTGCTACCCTACCATTCTGTGTTTTTTAATGAGCTATTCTGTATTCTTTGTTAGAAATAGCAGCTATGCTTCTAAGAGATCTCCTGGAGGGATGCCATCAGTCAGGTGACATGCTGCTTTTTAATTTATCAGTTTAATTTTCCTACTCTTCTTATTTTGACAGCTCAGCCTGACATCGCATGCTCTTTATTTCCTGATAAGGGTAAGGTTTGGATAGGTATCTTGGCTATATTTTCATTGGTGAAGACTGATGCTGAATTTGTGGTGTGCTGTAATGCTGTCTCTAATGTCTACAACTTCTTTCAGCATGCCTTTCTGTATGTTTATAATCAGGTTCTGTGTTATACTGTCATTCTAATCTGGCCATAGGTTTCTGAAAAATCTGCTGCACCGTGGCCTTACTGTACTGCCAGGCAATGCAGTGAAGTGGTTTCTGCTTTGAAGCTGTTGGCCTCCATATATGGACACTTAGGGACTTTTTCAAATACAGGCGATGTGCCTACTCTTATTGAATTTCTTCTCCTAACGGCCTGACCTGCAGCCTCTTCCTTCATGCCGTCCTCAGTTTGAGCTGTCCTCTCTGAGACACAGAACTACCCTTGTGTTTCTGAGTGTCTGGTGTCTGTCTGACCCAAGCTCTCCCTTGCTCCTGTCAATGTTTCTCTTGCTGTGGATCGCAGTGATGCCCCAGGAACTTGTAAACACTCTGTGCCAGCAATCTGTTTGCACTTTGGTTTAAGGTGGAGACCATTCTTCCGTGTGGGCACTCCTGTGTGTATCTCCCCTGATGCCTAACAGACTTAAACCTTCCCCTGTACACCACCTGCCTGGATATCTACTGGTTCCTTGTGCAATACCTGGTGTAACTTCCTTGGTTCCTGACTCTGGAAGCAACATCCCAGTTGTGGGGATGCTGGATCAAAGCATTTGCCCTAGCAGTCTGAACCTAGCTTCCAAGCTATCCTATCTCCCTCTTCCTGAGACTTTATACTGTCACGGTATTGTAATTGCTCCAAAGCATTTTTAAACTGCTTGCTGTCTTTATCTGAAATACAGTCATATTATTTAATAGCAAAGGTTTAAATAAATAACATATTGAGTGGTGCCTCCATTTCCAAAAGCCTAAATAGAAAACAACTGTAGAAAAGAGCAGGTTCTAATGGGAAAGTCAGTTTTATGCCTATAGCCTATGTGAAAACAAGATGGCATCATTTCCTGTAAAACCTATTGCTGTATAGGGAGATTGTCACTTATCCCAACACAGGCTGTGCAAAGATCAATGTTTACCCTTCTCTGAATCACATATAAAACAAATGATGTGAAGAGAAGATTCACCATCTATTTAAAAACACTGGTTTCTATTTTGGACATAACATGTAAAATTTCTGTTTAGCAATTTCAGTTAATTGTTAGATTAACATTTTTGGGAACAGATTGCAAACTTCAAAATGGAAAAGATCATTTTAGGGAGGGAACCAAGGCAGCTGTCAGTGAGCAAAAATTAACATAAATTTGCATAACAGATGTACAGTAAGGTGTCTATGACAGACAATCGCTGAATATTAATGATACAGACCACGACATCATTTGCGTAAATGCTGTCTGCTGGGTATTGAAGCTGCTGCGCTATTTGCAGAAGACAAAGGAGCGCAGAGCTGAACAGATGCACCAAATACATCGATGCATCTTAATTTATGACATCCTCATGAAAGACCTTGTGGTGCGATTTCAGGTTTTATTACAAATAATTCGGAGATAAAGGAACTAAGTAATTATCTTTTCTACTACAGTCAGTTCTTTCAAAGGGGAGGGAAGCTTACTTGTGACAACCATTGTGATGATTTATTTTTTTTTTTGTGGAAAGCCTCTTTAAAAAAAAATACCCCCATTACAGAGAGTCAAATATTCATCATTATTAAAAGATTAGCGCATATTAGCATGCTTCATGGGACTTGCCACCTAACGTACCATCACCACCACAACTGGAGTCTTCCAACAGACAATGCATTTCAATGACTCTGCAAGGGGCAAAACTGGAGGAAAAAGAGCTGATACAGACCATTTAAAAAAAAATAATATTACTGATATGACGTTTTAGATGATTCCTAACCAGAGTTCACCCTCAATCTATCACTCCCTTAGTCCTTGTTATAAGCTCCAGGTTCTACTGCAACCCCTCAATGGCGTAGAGGTGTCTGCACCATGCAGAATGTTCTTTCTATGGTATTCCTGCAGCTGGAGAAACTGACATAAGTTATATGCTAATAACAGCAAAAAGCTGAATGTTTGGGGCCCTGACTATATAATGCAGTAGAGTTAATGAGTGAGGAAGGGATAAATATTGAAAAAACCAACCCAAAACTAGGCTTGTAAGCCATGTGTACAAAAAATCATGCAAGGCAGGGGACGCTTCTCTCTGCTATTAATTTATTTGGGCTTTAATGGATTCCTCTCCAAGCCCATGCTACCATAAGAAAATGAATTGCTGACATGATGGATCTGTTGGTAGCGCATACAGAGTTTTATGCGTGTAGTGTTCAATTTCGTTCTTGTCAGCTAATCAGCAGCAGCCAGACTTTTTATTTCAAGGGATTTCCTTTTCCCATTTGAGCAGAGAATATAGCCTAGTAATCACTCTGCAGAGGCACTGTGTGAGCTGTTATTTCCACCTGCTTTCTCCTCAGAATCTCTATCAAAGCCTTAATCCAGTAACCTGATAAAATCCTTTCAAGGTCCTGTAGGGTCCATTGTGAAATTGTTCATCTGAATGGATTGTGAAATAACGTGAAAGTTACCGTGTCCCAAAAAGAGCCATATGGTGATTATTTTAATGGATGCTTACTGTATGCCCAGAAGGCAGTTAACATGTTATTTCACATTTTGTGTGAAAGAATGGAATAACTGCAATCTGACACTCTTCTGTCCAATTCTGCACCCAATGCCTCTTACAGAAATGCAGCTTTAGTCTGTGTTTCAGTACACTAACAGCAGGTGTTAAGCTGATGCCCAGATATGCTAACAAGAGTTAATGCTGATAATCCTCTTCCTTTTAGCCTTTCTCTTGAATTCCCGTTCTAACTTGGGGAAGGCGAATGAGGGCTGAGTGGGGAAGGACCTTGTCCAAGGTGTGAACAACAGGGATGAACCTGTTGGAGACACTTTGATGTGATGGAGATCACCAATTGTGCTTTATTGTCTCAAGTAATAATGCCAAAAAGGACTGCAAGTGGCTTGGCACTGTTTAGGTAGAGTAAGGTTTTGTATAACTGCGGTAAGCAAGCTGTTGCTATTCCCTACAATAGCTTCTAGGCTTTCTTGAGTAAATTTAGTCCTCACTGGCAGAGGAGATGAGCCTTGAAAACACCAAGGTAGGACTCAAGAAATCTCTTCTGCTCTGCAAACTAGTTTACAAGTCTTCCCCTAGTCAGCCTTGTTGGACTAAAATCTTCAGTTCACTTTTCCAGTATTCAGCTGGCAGGACTTCTTGGGCACAAACTTGTCTCATGCGTAGCTTGCAATGAACTGCCTCTCATGTGTCTCATGTGGGATGGAGATGTAAGGGTATGAGTCACCTGAAATCATAAGAGGCAGTGGAAAACAAGGTTATAACAATGGGAATGTTGGAGGAAAACTGAAAGGATGGCATATGGATGCATTCCAGATGTCTGAATGCTTCAAAGTGAAACCCAGGCTTAGCACTCTCAATAACAATTGCAACCATTTGGTCCCATCATGCCCACACTTATTTCTTACATGCTTGTTCTCTTGCTCTCCTGCATGGTTCAAAAAGAGCAGTGAATGTGCATGTGCTTGGGTCCTTTAGGACACTGAAAGGGGATGAGTTGCAACCAGTTTCTCCGCAGATAGGCTTGACTCAAAGTGGGTGCCTACATCTCCTGTGACTGTCTTAGAAAAAAGTGACAAATGCTACTGACTTTAGTCAGGAGTCCTATGTCTGCTAAGGTCCTCTTGAGGAATAAGCTTACATGGAAACCTCCAGGCAGCTCTGCTGATCTGCTGCCTTCCCACTGCAGCTGGGGGGTGGGCAGCCAGGGCTTTCTGACCACTGAAAGAAGGTGGCTCAGAAGTGTCAGCACCCTCATGTGGAGTGTCAAGTCTGAGGATGATTTCGGGATTGAAAACTGATGTGCAGGAGCTCAGGTTTTCCAGAAGATTCATTTACGGTGGCCAAGGTCTTTTTTTTTTATTTGGCCCTCTATTCATTAAGCACAAATGATATTAAATATGACAAATGACACTATTCTTTCAGCAAACATAAAGGTTATTAATAAATGATGCAAGTAATTTACTGCGAGGTTGAAAGCTTATTTCCAAAATGAAATGCCCTGTTCAGACTGAATAAAAGTACTATGATCCTGGGTATTATGGGGGTTTGGAGCAAGGTTGAGCCTATGTTTGAAGGGAGGAGGAAAAGAGCAGATGACAGTTGGTTGTAGTTTCTTTTTAATGTTCTTCCTTCATGTTTGATGTTTAGTGAAAAAATTCTCATTCAGCCTCAATTGTCACCTCAAGGAAACATCCAGGATGCCTTTTTTCCATTGCAATTTAGCAAGTAAGCATGCAAGGACAACAAACCAGTGAGAGGAATTGCTATGCTTCTGGCTAGGAAGTCCAGTTCTGGTAGCATTTGCAAATAGCTGCATTGTCATGGGATATAATAGGGCTTCTTTGGTGCCTGCCAAAGGGTTCCCAAAACCTGTACATCCTGTCACTGACCATTTGCCAGCATAACATGAAAACACTTGGCAAACAAAACATGAGAATCTTCAGAGCTCAATTTGCTTGCTTTTACACTATGAGAAAACCATTGACTTCACTAGATTTACTCTGAATTTATCCTTATATTACTGACAGCAAAGAGTGGTTCTGTGGAAGTAATATATATATATATATATAATTCATGCTGGTTTTTTTCGTAAAACAATTTGGGGCCCTTAGTAGAAGGATCCCTAGGTTGATACATAATATACCAAGCTGAGCAGTAACTATAATAGACCTTTTTCCCTCTGCTTCAAGTCTCACTAGGTCACTTCTTGAAAACTGCTACAACACATTTCAATAAACAAATATTTTTGTATTCATTTGAATTCAGCTTTCAGAATGAGGTCACCTTCGGAGTGGTATCCTGCAGCTCGGGCACTCTCAGCAAGATGTGCCCAAGGAACGGGCAGCAGAATTTGATAGTCTCTGTTTTGGATAAACAAATATCATATTTGTTCTAAATGTCATGTGAAGATCTCCTTCCATGTCTGAACAGATGGAAGCTATAGCGTGATATGTTGGGGGTTTTTTCTTCTTTTTTTTTAATGTGATATAGCAAGTGCCTCCTTTGTCTGGTTACATCGTAAATAACAATTTATTGTTAGCAATGATAATGTTATGGTTAGGCTTCACTACTTGCATCCTTTTTGTTATAGGCTCCCAGACTGCTTAATGGTCCTTGTCACACCCAGTATGTAAAAAATCCTCTGCACAGAAACTCAAGGATCAGTCTGCTTAAGCATGGGGAATGCCTACTCCACCTGGGAGTAGGGATCCTTTTGCTCAAGGAAGCAAAACAAAGCTAGATCTCTGGTAAAAGACAGGCAGAATACCTTTAAACTAAACTGTAAATATTATCCAAAATGCCTTTTCTGTGCTCTGTAAACCTCCTGTCCTGATCGCATCTACAAGCTCAATAAAATATTTGTTGGGAAAAGAAAGGGTAAGTGGACAAGTATCACAATAGAGAGAACAAAGGCAGATGGATCTAGTTGCTGTGGTTACTCAAATTGGTCACGTAAGGGGTGGTTCTAGCTTTTGGATGCCATGAGGATGATATTACATATGTGCATCCGCAGACTGTTACAAGCCAAATCAAAATACTAATGAGGGGAGAGAGGGCGGCATTGAACAACTGTCTAAAGGATTCGGTGTAAAAAAAACTAAGGAGAAATGGCATTAGAGAGTATGTCAGCACGAAGGCAGGAGCAGGAGCATAAAAATACCAGAGCCCAAGAAGGCTCTATAGCAGACACAGAGGGGGTGCAAGATGGGGGAAGCATGGGAGGCTAGTGAAGAAGTTCAAACTAGGGAAAGCATTCAGTGAGACAGGGAAGGAAATAGGTATCAGAGATATGCATCTAGTGGATGGATGAAAAGAAAATGAGGGGGAAAAAAAAAGGGAGAGAAGGTGACTAGAGTATCAAAAGTAAGAATTACTGGAGTATAAGCTAGTGTCTAGAGACCTCAAAATGGGGGATGAGAAAAAGAAATAACAACACATTTTGGACAAGCTGTGAGGGTGTAAAGAGGAAGAGTTTTTTGGTGTGAAATTCATTAAAAGCTAAACATAACATTAAGTTTCTTTTTTAATGTAAGATTTGTGAAGCATGCCAACTCCACAGCTCCTGAACAAGTAAATTCCAAAGCTGAGAGACTTAACTTGAAGTATCTTACCAAAGCATATTAAGTTTGTGGTCAGACCTTAGAGTAGCCTAACAGCTAGATGCAGTGGACTTCCTAAAATGAGGACATGGAATGCCAGTAAGATAAACTAGGCAAGGAGCAAGACTTCAAGAATGTTACTGAAAAATAATGAGAATGGTCAGGAAGTAATAAAACCTTCTGAAGTAGGAAACCTGTATGAGAATTTGAATTAGTACATTCCTTTATTAGAATCCTTAACCTTTCTTCCATCCAAATCAAAGTACCGGTTGCAGCATAAAATGTTACCCAGCTTTTGAGAAACTGATAAATTAATAAAATGGAATCTATTTTATAGGGCAAAAATTCACTAAACACCACCTACCTGCTTCAAGCCTGAATTGACCCATGTTATTGCTATTAACTAGTGGAATGTTCTGGGTAAGCTCAGCCAGAAATAAGAAATGTAGCCCTGAGACTGGAGCATATGTGTCAGAAAAGCAGCTGTCTAAATAGTGAATCTTTTCTTTTTGTGGTATTTCTGAAAAGTAACGAAAAATAATTTTGGATCAAGTGTACAGGAAACATTTTTATGATAAATGAAATTATATTTAGTTAGATTATTCACTTCATTTACCCTAAAGTAAAATATATTTCTTAAATTGTGGGGGTTTTGGTTTGTCTTTAAAAAAGTTTGCTAGAAATTTTCCAAATGAAATACTATTGTGAATTAAGGAAATATAAATACACAATTGTCTTTAAATATCAAGACTTTTTTTTGAAAGATAACTACTGTAAGTCTTCTGTGGTTCAAACTGTTGAATAAGTTCAGCCGAAGTAGTTGATACACTTTGCTCACTTAATTATATTCTCCAAAACATGTTTTAGCTAAAAACATTCACCAAGCTTTAGTCAAAGTAAAGCTATAAATCTATTTTCCACAACAGCAGAAGACGTCAGTGTTCTCATAATAGCAGATATTTTTTAAAAATTCATAGAAAGGAAAATAGTTTACAGGTATCCAAGAAAGAAAAAGTCATTGGATTTAGAAAACCTCAGGTGTTTCTTCATTGTCTGGCTTTCATGGCAGAATGATGCTGGTTTCTTAACTCCATTTGGAAAATGCCAAAGGATCACCTAGCATTCTCATGTGAGAGGCTGCGTGAGGGTGACCTGGATTCCCCCAGGGAAGGGTGGACAAGGACATTGATCCCAAGGAGCATACTGGGAGGAAAGTGGGACCCAAGCAAATGGATGTCAAGGCTGAGGTCTAGCAGCACCAAGGAGGGTAGGCTACAAAAAGTGAAACCTATAGTATTTCCCCTGGTCAGAAATGTTAGACACTTAGAACACACTTCCAGCCCTGAAAACGCAAAGACTCAAACAACCTGGAGCCAGTGTTCCAGCTAAATGTAGCAAATCTTTTAAATGTATATCTTAATTCCTTTCTAAAAAGTTTTTTTTTCAGAAGCTCTGTAAAATGATTTTCCAAGTTGTTTTGGGTTTTCTTGAGTGATAATTTTCATGTTGATGTTTTCTCATCCCTCTCTCCAAAAAACCAGCTAGCCCAGACCTCTTTGTCCATAGCATCCAAACACCTCGGCAAGGTGTCCTGATGGGAGACACTGGGAATAGAGATAGGTGCTGGAGTGCAGAGGGATGCTTGGATGACCTGGAATCAGGAGTTCTGTGGCAGCTTTTCATCCTGTGCTGCTGCTGCCTGCCTTCTCTCTGGTTGTCTGTGAAGGTATGATCCCTTGGCCTAAGCGTATGCACTGCAGACAAACTCCAAAGAGTACCACAGTCTCATGCCACTTAAAAACTGGAGGAAAGGGTTAATAAACGGCTATTATTCAAAACAGTGAATGTGTTCAAGTGAGTTTGAGAATGCTACTCTACTCTGCTCTGGTGAGACCTCGCCTGGAATACTGTGTCCAGCTTTGGTGCCCTCAACATGAAGGACATGGACCTGTTGAAGCACGTCCAGAGGAGGGACACAAAAATGGTCAGAGGGCTGGAGCACCTCTCCTGTGAAGGTAGGCTCAGAGAGTTCAGCCTGGAGAAGAGAGGCTGTGGCGGGACCTTTCTGGAAGGTGCTTATAAGAAAGCTGGGGAAGAACTGTTCACAAGGGCATATAGCAGTAGGATGAGTGGTAATGGCTTTAAACTAGAAAGCTGTAGATTTAGGTTGGATATTAGGAAAAAATTCTTCAATATGAAGGTAGTAGATCACTGAAACAGGCTGCCTGGAGAGGTAGTGGGGGCCTGATCTAGCAAATATGTCCCTGCTTACTGCAGGGGGCTGGAATAGATGATCTTTAAAGGTCTTTTCTAACCTAACACATTCTATGATTCTGTTTCTAATATGCAAACTGTAGGTTTTATTTCTATATAGGGTTTAAGAAATTTGTGAAATAGAGCTTTCCAGAGTTCAGATGTACTAGGAATTAAGTCATGCATCTAATTGAGGAATTGATTGTGGCCTCTTACTAAGGAATTAGAGTGTTATCAATTTTTACTTCATAAATTTTCTTTTTTTCTCTTAATATTTGACCTTCGATTTTGTTCCCACTCTACAGTGCTAGTAGATCTCTGGGTGACAATTATTCCTTGAGCTGTTTACGTGGTGAGTGTTCAGGGTCATGGTCCTTGTTGAAAGGCAGGAGAAAGATGAAGAGCAAAAACAATCTGAGTAATTTTCTGCTTCTTTTGCTTCTATTCAAACTAAAGCTTATCATGAATGAGGACCTTCTGCTGCTTTACATGATAACATGAAGAGAGTATGTTTGTGTTGGCATTACAAGGACCAGTTTTCAGTCTTGAAAATACAACAGAGGAATGTGGATATTGTGAATCACAGAGAAGATAGAAGGCTAGTTGATGTCCTTATTGAAACTTATGTTTAGAAATTTAGTGCGCTTACAGAACTGAAATTGGGGAAGGTGTGTAAAAACATATTTTGTTGAAGAATTCATCTTTAGACTAAACAGACATTTTCAAAATGAGGAACCAATACTTTTTAAAATGTTAAAATTAGACATTAGAAATAAAAAACCCACATCCAAAACTTCAGAAAATTAATCCTTAGCTGTTTCTCACCTGTAATCATTAATCAATACTTTTTATCATTCTGAGAAAGTAGGTTTCCACCAATAACCAATTTTATGGAGGGAAAGATGTGTTCTTAAGTCTAGACATTTCATTAGTTCATAACCTGCCTGCTGCAATACTGACATCTGGAACTTCATAAGCAACAGCTAGGACTGGATGTGAAATGTCCAGGAGGTTCATGCCATCACTGTGCAAAATATAGAGATGGACTGAATGTTGTTTTTTGAAATGTCCTTTCAGATTCTACTATATTTTATATGCATTCGTATAAATGGGTATTTATTTTAGTTTTTCCAGGGCCAAAACAGACTTAATGCCCAGACTGGTGGCAGAGATAATCAATCCTGTCTGAGGCTTGGAAGGCTGTGATCCCCCTTCAATCTCTATTTCAAGGTATATTTTGTTTCTGTGGAAGAGAGCAGTTACAGGAAGAGTTTGAAAAACTCACTGTGGATCTGCACTCAACCTGGCTCAATGATGGGATCTGCACTTTGATCTGTCATATTTCACAAAAAAACCCCTAACTCTGTAAGCGTAAAAATTGTGGGGTTTCTCTCTAATTTGGGGTAAAGTTTCACTTGAATACTGCCAAGCCTGGAGTTTTTAATACTTTCATAGTAAACTTTTTTAATTTGTAGAAGTCTTTACAACAACTTCTTGGTCACCAGGGTTCAAAGGGTGCAGGACTTTCATTGCTGATTCTAACAAGTGGTGTGGTGTTAAGAAAATTCCTCCTAATGCTTTATCGTTTCTTTTTGTAGAAAAGCAGCTCTAATTTTGTTTGAAATATGAAGATGCTAACCCATTTCTAGACATTGAAGAAACATGTAGCTATTTAAGTTGAGAAAAAAACACAGCCATATATACACTCAATAGACATTGAATTGATTATATTTTTCTTGTGATAATTAAAAATTCTAGATTCCTAAAATAGTTTCTCTTCAGACATACTTGTAACCCATGTGATGCAGTTTAAATGTAGTCAACTGAGGTCTGATCTACTACCTTTCCCTCACGTTTCACAGCCCAGTAAGGAAGAGCAACTTCAAACACAAATTTATGCCATGGAAACAAACCCCTAAAATCTGTAGAATGCTCTTTTAGAAGACCTGTAGCTGCAAGGAACCTAGTCATCTTCATTAATGATGCAATGCCATGCAGATGACCTGAGGCTCAATACTGAGGTGCATTATCTCATTTTTGATCAGAGGCTCCCTTTGTTTTTTAGTATGTAGCCAGAGAAAATCTTCTTTTGTATTTGTGTTTCAAGAGTTTGTATTCTAATCAATCTGATCTCAAGAGATGGCTGGTTGCTTTTTTTTCTTTTTTCAGATGCACTATAAAAATTATTTCCTCCAGAACAACTGCCCTGTCAGCAGTGTAGTCAGCATTATTATACATACATTTCTTTTTCCCTTCACCCCCAGTGTTATATTGCAGTGCATTTTTGGAGCAATCTCCTCTATAAATCTGCTCTCCTCAGTTCTAGAAAAGCAATTTGCAATGTTTTGTTTTCTTCCCAAACTTCACCAGGTACTGTACCCTTCTTGGTGCAAAATAAATAGCAGGCTATGATAGAGACATCTATTTCAACAGTACTGATTAACTAGCACAACCATGTCCCTTCCAAGAAGCAGCTGCTTTTGAGTAAGCAATCCATTTCAAATGGTCTTTGGTCCTGTTGCTCTGCTGTGTAATCCATTTTTTCTTTGTGCATGTGTGTGCATGGGCTCTTTAATCATAGCCAGCTCCATTGGTTCCAAGTGATCCTTGGAAGGGTGCCAGTGTAAATGTAGGCAGAGGGCAGGAAAATTAAACCTTCACTCTTTTCTTTTTCTTTTTTTCAAGGATTTTTGTTATTATTTGTCCTTTCTCAGAGGGTGCAGGTCTATAAATGTGCCACATAACTAGATGCTACAGTGCTTTTTACTTGACTGACTTACAGCCATTAAAAGTTGATTAGAATCAAAAGTCTGCAGCCAAATACCTTCTATGTGTATATTATAATAGAGCACAGAATAGTAGTCCTATGTTGTTTTAAGAAAAGCATGATGAAATAACCATTTCTATCTGTACCAACCCTTTAATTTCTGTTGCATCCTGTTTGCAGCAGCTAACCAAGCTGGACATTCCTGCAATGGCAGCTGCCTTCTGCTGCTCTCAGTCTGCACTCTTATAAAAAAAAGAGGGCAAAATAAGTGTAGCAATTTACAAATTGTAAAAGAAATTCCAAAGCACTGATTTCTAACTGGGGATCCAGCTGAAAAGAAGGTCTTGAATTTGGTTAATCACCTGCAGCAAACTCTACTTGGACGTTGTGTGTTCTCTGCTGTCTTTGGTCCATGAGTACTCCAGGATGTCCCTAGAGTACCCCCAAAGTTAGTTCATGCTTCAGCGATGGTCAGTAGGGATGACTGAGGACAGGTGCCTGGGCAGAACCAAAAGCTCCTTTCAAGAGAACTCATGACAAAATCAAGGTAAAGTATGTTAATGCCAACCAGTGGATGAGTAGCTCTAGGAAAGAGACAACTCTCTTCTTCACCTACGAGGTTAAGGTCGGTGAGTTTGCTCTGTCATGAGGCACCACAGGGTACCAAATGTGCTTAAGGCTAAAAAATTAAGAGTTCTGTGTGAACTGTGGCATGTACTGTGTTTAGCAGAAAGGGTCTCCACTGAGAAGTTATTCTATTTCTGCTTTGGGGATTTTTTCTAATTATTTGTACAAAACATTTTGGGAAACCTGAAATGTGCAACTAAGTAATGTCCTACCATGGATTTAATTACAATTTCTTCCTAAGTCTATGATAGATGTAGTCTTTTTTTTTCCTTTTTTACATCCCACTACAGCCTATTTTGACTTTCATCCTGTTCTGGAGCACATTTTTAATTATTTTTTATACTGCAATTTATGTACTGCATCTAAAAAGGGTGCTATAAGAGTTCTGAGGTCAAATGGGCAATTCCTGCCTAAACCGCTAGCTTTCCTATGGCTCCCTGTGTCACAGATCCTTGCAGAATCCTAAGGATTAGATCTGAGAAGGGTGTTGACTGAAGTGATACTCAAATCAAAAGCAGCATTCTTTTGCCAGAGAGCAGATACTGCTTCCCTGTCCAGGCAGCAGGGATGGTATGACTTGCTCATCGCTCTTGGAAATGGGAAGTCTGTGAAATTAGGAGTATGAAAGTCTCTATGACCTAGCTAGGGTAACAGTTTCACACTCCTGAGCCATCATTACTTGCTTTATACTTTTGGAATTATTACCATGATTCTGTGTGTGTCTTCAAACCAGCTTTCTGTGAGCACTGGTTCCAGCTGAACTTCTCTCAAACTGACTTCCAAGTTCATGGCTAGCTGTGCTGAGGATGTGCTCAGAGGAGAGCTCTGGTTAGACTTAACTAAGTTCCCTTAGCAACTGTGAATAATTTCCCCACTGGCTCTCTGTTTTAAAGAAGGAAATTTGGTTTGAAGATTAATTTTGACTTCTCCCTTTCCCAGGGTGTTAAAGGTCAGTCCCCCACTGATTCTGGTTTGAGGGAGCCTTCAGGCCATTTCTGAGTACTCATAACTACAAAACAAAGTTTGAGTCCATTGAACCAAAAGAAAGGGCTGTAATGCAGATCAGCAACATAAGAATACCATGATTAAAAATGACAGTCCCAGAATATTTTTTTTAGTGTTGTTAACATTCAAAGAGAGCTGAGGGCAGAATTTTGACCAACCTCATGCATCAGAATAAGATTAAAACAATATCTCAGGCCACATCTTTTTAGCTCCTATGGGTAGAGCATTTACTCCTAACCACATGGTGTGACAATTATTTCCTCTGCCAGAGGAAAATATCAAGCCTGGATCCAGCCATGTTCCTATATTTTCCTGGATCCCAGGAGAACATTTAGTGCCTGTGACTCTCTAACCCCTTATCCTCACATCTGCAACCATTTGAGGAAAAAAAAATCTTTGGATGTATGTTTGATGACTAAACTAAAAGTTCAGTTCTTGCCTGTTACTCCTAGGTCCAAAGAAATGTGTCTGTTGGAGACTGACCTACCCCAGTAGGATGGTACTAATCTGATGGCCTTACCTTTACAGCTGACATCAGTTCAGGCTTGGAGTTTCTCAGAGCAGATCTTTAGGCAATGTTTCTTTCTGTGGGTTCCCAGTCTTAGCAAGAAATCTAGATGCTGTTGTACCACAAATAATTCATCATAACCAGTGCCAACATTTGGAGTTAGATAGCTATGTGCATGGCCTCTATTTTGAGAGGATGGTTATTCCTACAAGGGTTTCTCTAACCAATATGAATGTTTGTTCTCCTAGTTTATTGCAAATTGCTCCCATGAACTCCTGGCATTTGAATTATCCATGAGGGGCCCAACTGTTTGTCATGTAGCTTGTGCCATGGGGAATAAAGTTGGTGCATTAGAATGCAGTGGGGTCAAATAGGAGTCTGCAAATGCTGCAACTGCTCTCAGGCCAGAGCTTAGTGTGCCTCTCCCTTTTCAAAAGCAATTGAAGTTCTCCTTTGGGAGGATGAAGAAAAGAAAACACTTTACTTGCATCAAGAATAAGCCTCTAAAAGACATTCACAGTATGGCACAGCTTCTGTGCCTGTGCACTTCTTGCAGCAGAAACGTGGAATTCAGGAGAGAAGATCCTGGATGTAGATGACAGATTTGCAAGGGTGAATGAGATGAGTCTTCCTGCATGAGTGATGACATTAAAGAGATCCTTATCTACAACATATTTCTGTATGAAGCATGACCCGAGGAGTGAAAGGCATAGACTTACAGGTACAAAATTTTACTAGGGAAAGCTCTATAGAATTTATGAAATTAAAGCAGAGAGCTTCCTATAAAATCCATTCCCTAAATTCCCATCTTAACCTGAATAAATTCGAAGGTGGATTCAAAGTGTGGGGAAGTCAATGGAAAACTGACTGTTGACTTTAAAAGACATGGGATTAGGCCCACAAGGAGTAAAAGGCTTTCTACACTGGCCAAGCCTTGAAGATTAATTTATGAGAGCAAAGTTCAGTCACAGTTAAGTGCTTTAGAAACACCCTCCCAAAGTTTTCTGTTTCAATAACACAGTAAAGTGGTAGGCACCTACTTCAGAACAGTTGCCCTCTGAAACAAGGCCAAGCCTTTTCATTACTTTTGGGCCACTAATCTAACAGAATTTTCATTTTTTTCTTTTTAATGCAAGGGTGCATATGCAGCAAGCCTTGAGAAATGAATTCATTTGTTTTTCTTTAGGGCAACTTCTGACAATTAGGAAGCAATTAGATGTCAAGCTAATTAAAGTAGCATCTTTTTCTTTATATAAACCAAAGCTTATGTTCTGAAGTGGTTCCAGTACATTCAAAGCACTGAAATTGGGCCTCAAAGAAAGGATTCGTGTCTGCCTCTCCAGGTCTACTCTCCCTGTAAACTCATGAATAATCATTGTCACCAGCTTATCACTGTCAGATTAGTGGCTTAGTATTACATTTTATTTAAACCTGATCCAGATGGCTGCCAAGAGATTTTCAGGCAAATGTGAGGTAGACTATCATCAAGAAACATTTTATTGCTCATGCATATGAGTGCATTCCAGGTCTACAAAGTACTTTTCCATACAGCTAAAAAACTTTGTGTTTGTTGTTTTGTTGGGGTTTTTTTTTCCCATTTTGGTACCTATCAAATTAATCTTCATCAAGGGGTTGTCAAGATCATTTTTAAGGTAGATGAATGCTGTCTATGACCCATTCTTTGTCAGATATTTAATTTACCTAAACTTAGCAAATCATTAATTTACCAACACATTCAGTTCACAAGCTAAATAATAGAAGCAGGAGTCATGAGGTTATGCATGTCGTTTTAGACACAGAGTGACTTTGCATCATTTGACATTGCTCAAAAATGCTAACTTAGCATACCAGGAGAAAACATCTGTTTTCTTTCTGTTTGTGGCTTTTATTACTCAGTGCATATGCTCAACTTTAATACAGCTGCAGTAAATGCTTTTCCACTCGTAATACATAGAGATTCCTTTTGTAGTGGCTGACAAGAAATTGTTTTACACCTCTGTTTGCAAGTCTTTGATAGAGGGCAGTAGAACTGAATACACAACTGTCATGTATATTCATATCTAGCTGTTGTATAGTCATATCTAAATCAGCTCCTACTTGATTTCTTGAGAGAGATGCTATATTTAACCTTTTAAAACAGCACTCTATGTGTGAATGTACAGGATTTCCCACTCTATGAATCATAGACTCACAGAATAGTTTGGGTTGGAAGTGACCTCAGCTCTCGTTCCAATCTCCCTGCCATAGGCAGGGACACCCTCCATTAGACCAGGTTGCCCAAAGCGCCATCCAACCTGGCCTTGAACACTATCAGAGAGGCGGCATCCACAGCTGCTCAGGGCAACCTGTGCCAGTGCTTCACCATCCTAGCAGTAAAAAACTTCCTTCTTATATCTAACCTAAATCTACCATCTCTTAGTTTAAACCCATTCCCCCTTGTCCTACCACTACAGTTCCTTGTAAACAGTCCCTCTCCATCTTTTCTGTAGGTTCCTTTAGGTACCAGAAGGCTTCAATAAGGTCTCGTGGACCCTTCTTTTATATGGGCTGAACAAGCCCAACTCTCATCCTGGAGAGGTGCTCCAGCACCCTGATCATTGTTGTGGCCCTCTGGATTTGCTCCAACAGGTCCATGTCTGTCTTATGTTTGGGACCCCTGAGCCGGATGCAGTACTCCAGGTGGGGGTCTCACAAGAGGAGAAGGGCAGAATCACTTCCCTTGACCTGCTGGTCACACTTATTTTGGTGCAGCCCAGGGTATGGTTAGCTTTCTGGGCTGCAAGTGCACATTGCTGGGTCATATTGAGCTTTTTGTCCCTTAACCCACCCATGTCCTTCTCAGGGCTGCTATCAATTCATTCTCTAACAACCTGTAGTTGTACTTGGGTTTGCCACAACCCATGTGCAGTACCTTGTATTTGCCCCTGCTGGACTTCATGTGGTTTGCACTTCATCCAGCCCACTTATCAAGCCTGTCTAGGTCCCTCTGGATGGCATCCTTTCCCTCCAGCATGTCAACTGCACCACACAGCTTGGTGTCTTTGGCAAACTTGCTGAGGGTCCTCTCAATCCTGCTGCCCATGTGTCCAAAAATATGTTAAACAGTGCTGGTCCCACTACAGATTCCAGAGGAATGCCACTTGTCACTGTTCTCTGCTTGGACATTGAGCCATTGACCGCAACTCTTTGAGTGCTACCTTTGAGCCAATTCTTTATCTACCATGTGGTCGAACCATCAAATCCAATTTAGAGTCAAGGATATCGTGCAGGACAGTGTCAAATGCTTTGCCCAGCTCCAGGTAGATGATGTCTGTGACTCTTCCCTTATCCACAAATGCTGTAACTTGGTTGCAAAATGCCACCAAAAATTGTCAGGCATGATTTATCCTTAGTGAACCCATGCTGGCTGTCAAGTCATGTCCTTATTTTCCATTTGCCTGAGTATGGTTGCTATGAAGATCTGCTCCATGATCTTGCCAGGTACAGAGGTGAGACTGGCTGGTCTGTAGTAGTTCCTCAGGTCTTCCTTTTTCCCCTTTTTAAAAAGAGGAATTATGTTTCTCCTTTTTCGGTCACTGGGAATTTCACTGGACTTCCATGACTTCTCAAATATGATAGCAGATTTTAATTTTATGTCATTTCCAAACCCACCTCAGGAAAGGTTTTGTCTGCAAAGAAGTAGATGTTCCAAGCCTAATTCGTGTACAAAATTATTTCATTCAGGAAAAGAACCCAACAACCAAACCCAACAATGACAAAAAACCCAAAATAAACAAAAAAACCTTGGGGAAAAATATTGTGGTTTGCTTCTGTCTTTTTTATTAAAACCTAACAATCATATTAAAAAGTCAGTTCAATTCTTTTCTGTTGTGTGTTTAGATTATTTCTGATATTTAAAAAGCCTGTATTATTTCATTGCACTGGAAGTAGGTCGCATCTTAACTGAAAAGTCCTTTCTATCAATGCTACATAATTGATGTAATTTTTTTCTAAAATACCTCAGCTGTTACATCTTCTTATTCATATCAACAGTAGTACTATTCTAGTCTAAGATTACTATGCTAAAAAAAAGTAAAAAGAAGCTTCTCATTAAAACAAAACTCAGGAAAATAAACAAAAATTCTGCAAAGAAGCTCTTAATAAACTAATTTTTTTCCCTGAGTTTGTTTCATAAGGAATTTTGAAGACACTGATTTAATTTTGCATATGTGTTTGAGCAAGTTTCCCATAAAAGCATCTGTGCTTGATATTTTACTGTGATAAAGGCCAGCATGAATCCCTTGTGATATGTGTGACCTTCAGACTTGAAATGATCTTGTACTTAGCTTATTATTTTCTCTTGAAACATAGGTTGAAGTTTTTTAAGCGATGCAGGGGGCATAGACACATTAACATTAATGGTGGATATGTACCTCAATCCCCTAGACAGATTTGAAAATCTCAGCTACAGATTTCAGATATGTTATCTTATGATGAACTACTGTAGTAGCATTGCATTTGTATGGATAATGGAGCTATTATCTAATCATCATTGTTCCATGTTTCACACTCTGCTTGAACTCATGTATTAGTGATTTTCTGCATGATAGTTACATTTGTTAGATCTATCTGAGATAGCACATAAGGGCTGTGGCAGATTACGATGGCTGCAGAAACCCCGAGACAGGGTGAGAGTATAAAATCTTTGGTGGTATTCAGCCTCAAGTCATCATCTCAACTCTTGGTAGCCAACAGCGAGGCACATCCTGGGGGAATGGGAGAAAGCACCTCCTGGAGTGTGAAAACAAAACGGCAAATAGCATGGCAAGACCCTGGAAGAACAGCACACCAAGCGTCCATATTCTCACCCAACAGTGCTACTGCAGTGTTAGTCAATACACCCTGCCCACTGTTAATTAACTCAGGGAGATCTTAGAGTGAGGAAAGGACTACAGAGTTACTATGGGGCAACTGTGACACTTGTCTCCCTCTATGAAATTGAAAGTTCAAAGGACTGCAACAGATTGACATTTGCAGTTATTAGTAGGAGTCCTAGACTGTTCAGTTTTGGTGGCCCAGGGGAGCGCCTCCAGAGAGTGAGATTTCAAGGAGACGTGACCAGCAACCTCTAAAAGTCAACCCCTTATGTCAGCTTTTAAAGTGACTCGCCTTCCTATGAGGGAAAGTGGCGCTTGTTGCAGGACTGGGGAACTTCTCCATGTTTCTTATTTTATTATGGTCTAAACTGTGAGAGCAACTCGTGTGCAAGCACCAAATAAAAAGGCGAGCATATCATTGTCTTTGAAGACCTCGTCATCTCTCAAAATCAAGATTAAAAGTCACAGAATTGCCACCAAAATGGAGACTTCAATGCCTTCAGAAATTGACTTTACAGTATGTGCATCTCGCTTTCCTGTCAACGCTATATTAGGCTGCGTTTTGTCCTATTATAAATAAAAAGATAGATAAATCATTAAAGTGCATAATGTAAATTAAACTAGATTTTCACTTGTTTGTAGCTTTTTAAGGATGGTTACAGCTTGTGTCATGCATATTGTCTATTATTGATCTCACTGTAGAAAAAAATCTCACTCATGATGTCACTATGAAAAAGTGCAGAGTCAATTTGAAGTGAAAGTGTGGCAACTGCAGAAACAGCAATAGAAAATAGTTCTGCTGTGACTAATTTCAGCCACTCCCTTCCATTCAAACTGCAAATAAGACAATGGTGCCTCTTCCTTAGCAATCAAGGCATAAAATATCCTTACTGGCACTGCTTTTCATGCCCCCCTTTAGGATTTTTGTCACCATCTTTGAGAGTTTGACTGACTCTGTCCTTGCCTTCGTTTCCAGCCTGGCCTCAAATCTTGTGCTTTTCACCAAGGTGTTATTCCACCAAGAACATCATCCTAAATGTCTCTGTCTCCTTCTGCCTCCCTTTTGTTTCTGTAAGGAATAATTTTAATTTCCTGCTCTTCTAGATTTAAGTCCTGCATAGCACTTTTTTTTTTCCCTACTGGAAACTGAGTCTAATGAATTGAAAGTCTTATAGATTTCCCTTGCTATCCCAGGGAATCTCGCTGCACCCATTTGAACCCACAGACTAACCAGGGTGAGTTTTGTGTCAAACAAATTCGAGGGCAACTGTGGGTGCTTGGCAAGCAATTAGAAACTATGCTCATAAAGTCATTGTCAAAGCTGGGTCTGGGTTTTCAAAAGTGGTAGAATACTTGAGAGGTCAGAAGTAGCTGCCAACAGGATTGCTCATTTCTGTACGTAAGTGATTTAAATGACACTTCATTTCTGCTGGGCTGCACAGACACAGGTTGCTGTCCATTCTCATAAGGAGAGCACTGACGGGGCTTGACATTTCCCTTCATACGGTACAAGCTATAACGCTCAGTCATCCACCACCGGGGCTGTCTGTGAAGTTAGCTTCTTATACAAATCTCTCTGGATACACACTGCATTGGGGGCAGGGGGTGGACTTTCTTCCTGCTCTGGGTTTCAAGGAGAGAGCATCAAAGATCTCAGAACTCTGAAGTACCCTTCATTCAGAAATAGCTGCACCTTTCAAGCTCAGCACCTCTCAGGACTTGAAATACACTCTCTGAATGTCAGGAGATTAACATTGTGCTGGCAACACGTGCCCCAGCATCAGTATCTGAAAATGTTAGCTTTCTTTTCATCACCTCAGCTTTTCATGCCTGCATTCACACTCTCATTTATGCAACGGGGAATCACTGCTAAGCACGCCTAGTGAAATCCTGGGCAATACATTTTCCTTGTGATTAGTTTGAATATCAAACAGCTGTTGCAATGATGTGCTGATGTTAGTAAAAATAATATCTGACATTTACACAGCAACCTACATCCTCAAATATTTTCTTAGAATTGTATAGCAGGGAGGAATAGGTGTCTCTTATGAGCTCAGACTATGAAATGAAACCCTGCTTTGCTGAGACACACAGGTCCAGCAGAGTGGAGCTCACCTTAGCTCCACCCTGCAGGAGGGACACAACCCCTGGCAGGAGTTCCCAACTTTTTCTGTCAGACTCCATGGCCACTCTTTCTCTTGTTGCTCTGAGTAGCATTCAAAAAAGGGGAAATCCCAATAGACTTTTTTTGTCCAAACCTACATTGTTCTGTTACAAAGGAAATTTACTCTGGAATAAAAGGCCATCAGGGACTCCTAAGCACAAACATATAGATACAGCCTCTGACCAAACAAGTCCCTACATTTCTGGCTGTCAAATCATTGTAACTGTATCCTATTGATACATCTTTTTCCTAGGCACCTGCTCTTGACCACTGCTGGAGAGGGAAACAGGGATGAATCCTTAATCTGATCCAGTAGTCCTTAGGTTCTAATGTATTATTTAAATATGTAGCAGAGTCAAGTCTTCCACTGGGAGGCCTCCACATGCTTGTAAAGGTTGAGTCCCACTTCTCTGGAGTCAGTATTGATCTGTTTGACCTGGTTTAAATGTATTCTCCCCCTAAGTTTAAGATATCTTTTTACAGTTGTCCTGGTTCTGGCCAGGCCGGTGTTGACCTCCCCAATCAGCCAACACAGGTGAGCTGAGTCAGCCCAGGTGAGCTGAGTTAGCTGGAGCTGTTTTCCACACCACCTGACACCACTTGCCCATAAAAGCAGCTGGTTGGGGAAGGGTTGGGGTTGTTTTCTGCCTCTGGGCAGTTGGAGTGTGGCTGGGATGTTGGGCTGGTTGGTTCTTATCATCGGGCAGCCCTCTGTAATCGTTGGATCAATAAGGTACTGTGTGTTAGCATTGGGTGTTGGTGTAACTAGCCATTATTGTTCTGTATTCACTTTGATATTTGGCAGTAAACTGTCCTTATCCCAACCCACAGTGGCTCTCCCTGTTCTCCTCTGGGAGTGAGCGAGCAGCTTGGTGGGCATTTGGCTTCTGGCCAGGGTCAAACCATCACAGTAGTGGAGTTACAAACTTAGAGACAGGTAACAGACTGCTCATCTGGTTGTATAAAAGCTGTGAAATGTAGAAGCTATCTAACCTTTCTCTCTTCTCTGAACTTTCTCAAAAAAAGTAAATCTTGTACAAGCAAAGATTGGTACCTTACCTGCAGAAATTTGGATAGGATTCAACTCAACTAACATTACCTATTTAAGGTTAGGTGTCCACTCTCAAGTCCTCATTTGCATCCCCTATATGGCCAGGATGGATAGACAGGATTGTCCTCTCTAAGGCACTCCATCCATCTTCTCCACTGACTCATAAAGGAACCCAGAGACTAACTCAGGCTGATGCCTATTTTTGACAAGATAATAATAGGTTACGTTGATTTTATCCTCTCTGTTCCTAATTTAGTTTGCTTATTTTCTGTTACAGAAAAGGTTTATATCGTTCGTGTGTGTGTGTGAAGTGGGTTGAGAAATCAAATATATTGGATTATCCAGTAGTGGCATCGAGCATAAAATCCCTGTTATGGCATCAGGGAGAAGTCAGAGCACACTCTGTATGGTTTTAAGCTATTTCCTGGCAAATAGTCAGAGGATGATGAACTAGTTCATTTTATGAGCTCACCAAAATCAGTCAAGAAGGGATGGGCCCTGGGCTGCTGGTTCTACCCTCTCTTTTCCCTGCAAAAACATCTTGTTTTCCATGAGAACAGAGGAAGAAGTGGTATGCTCATCAGATGGAGAGGAGTCTTGCAAATCTCAGTGTTTCACTTTTTCCACTAA
Source organism: Zapornia atra (assembly GCA_013400835.1). Classification (NCBI taxonomy): domain Eukaryota; kingdom Metazoa; phylum Chordata; class Aves; order Gruiformes; family Rallidae; genus Zapornia; species Zapornia atra. The sequence continues at coordinate 86,347 of VZTU01034974.1, forward strand.
TACTGTCATCCCCATCAGGAAACATGATAGTTACATGTCCTCCTGCACCATTCGGTTTGTACTGCTTGTCTTTGTCCAGCAAGCGCCAACTGTAGCTTGCATCCTGCCAGGACACGCAGTCCTGATTACCAGATAGCGCACTGTTTGGTATGCTGATGCGCAAACAGAAACAGCAGCTCCTCAGGTGCTCTATCTCTCTGTTTATTCCCAAACATGCGACAGCCGACTAGGGGTAAAGGACCTGTCAGCTGAAACAGAGGAATTCAATTTGTAACAAAAGAATGTCTTCAGGCAGTTGTTTAGACATATCGCTAAGATACAGCAGATTCACTTTATCCTCTGCTGCAAACGGCAGAGGAAATTAGCTAGCTGTAGCCTCATTGGTGAGTTTATTACCTAACGCCTGGCGAGTGAATATTGAAGATGCTGGTGTTGCCAGGCAACTGCCTGAGGATGACAGTGGTCAGAGCGTGTACAAGGACTCTGTTAGAGGAGTACTGTACAGCCAAAGTCGACTTAATTTACCTTTGTGTACCACAGCAAGTAATTAACAGGACGGCTAGTTTTGTCCTGGAGATGCAAATAGCTCCTTTCTGGTTGTGAGATGTCTCTGGGAGCCAGTGAAGGTAAACTGGAGAGAGGTGGGGTACCAATCCTGTGACCAACTAAATGAACTTAAAAAGGAAATGTCTCTGAAGTCAAACATGGTCTGACCTTCAAAGTGTCATAAACGTAGGACTGAGCTGGCTGGTTTTGCACCTGCTAGTGGTTGCACTAAACAATTAAGCATGCCTAGGACTGATCTCTCCCTTTGAGCCTAACTGGCAGGAGATGCCGCATGTCCTTACATATAACTACCTCCCTTACACTCTAGAACTGGTTATTTGCTGGGAGGCAGATGGTTACCTGGGAATGGCTCCTGATCCACAGTATCCCATGAATCTTGGCTGGGCATTGTTTGGGAGACTGCTGGTCAGTCCTGGCCAGACACATGGCTAGGGCTGTTCAGTTGGTACGCATGATTGATGTCCAGTGCCCAGGAACGCTCCCTGACATTAATTTATTGGTACAGAAATAGTCTATTATGCTGCTTCCTCTGTACTGCTAGTCCAGTTTTTCATCTGTAGAATGGTGGAGCCCCAAGTCCCCTTGCCTTCTCACATGACTGTTAGATCCCAACAGCTTTCCCCTTGACTGAGAGGTGTTGCTATCTCTGGAGCTGCTTTGCTTGACAACCCAGCAAGAGTGTACTACCCTTTCAAGGCTGTGGGGAGTCCTCGTACACCTCTATTCTGGACATGAGGCTCTTACACTCACCATCCTTTTTCTGGAAATAATGAATCCCATGACCTTGGGAAAGTTATTTAATATCTCTGCTTCACCACCTCATCCCAAACGGATGTCTCATCAGCACGCCTCTAGTATTCATTATTTAAAAGATAGTACCGCTATTTAATCTTTGTATTATAGTATCATCTGGAGGTCTCAGTTGAGAGGCAATATACAAATACAACGTGAAAGGCAATTTCTTCTCAAAGGCCTGGCATTGTAAACAGAAAATCAGCATTGCAGGGTGATTTGCTCCAGATCCCACAGGGGAGTAGTATCAAAGTAGCATCTCACAAGTAACTTTTTGACTGCAAAAAACCCACCCCTGCTTTGAGGTGAAACTGATGACATATATATACACACATATATATATATATATAGAGAGAGAGAGATGTGTGTATATATATATGTATATATACATACATATTAACCATACTGGTTATATATACTGATGCTTCTGAATGAAGCAGTGTGGTATTATTTAGTTAAAACATTTGTCACTGAAAATTGAAGATATGATTAAACCAAATTGTCTTGTAAATTCACACCCATTTTTACCAAAAAACATATACTGGAGAAAGGCATTAGAAAACAATCAACATATTTGGCCAGATCAGTTTCTCAATCAAACTTCTCAAATTTCCTTTCAAAACCATTTTTAAGAATGGTTGTCAAAGCTCAAAATGGTCTTGATTTTTTTTAAAGCTGGCAGAAGTGCAGAGCTAAATGAAAAAAAAAAATACTCTATATAAAACAATTTTTTTTTTGGCGTTTTCCTTTCCTGAAAGAAATTTTATGCTGAACAAAAATATACTGCATTTTGAACTATCTGTACTTTATAGGACATTCTTTGCAGACTTGCACGTCACATTTTCAGGCAGACTCTTTGAGTCTCATATTCAGTGAATACTAATGGTTGTGTCAGCACTTCGCTGCCTTGGTTCATGAAGATATCTCTAGTAAGGAGAGAATGTAAGCATATGTTTTGAGTAGGGTGAGTGTTCTTAAAAGCTTTCCTGATCTGGTCCAAGTCCAAACAAGGTATTGCCTTTTTGCATTCTATTTTATACCTCCAATTAAATTCTAATTCACATAGTCACAGAAAATTGCATTTCTCCCCCTTTTTTCTGTCAAACTATATCATGGCTTCTTCACTGTGCTCATGATGTGGCATTTTCCAAGCAAAACCCTGATGTTTTGTTGGATCCAAAAGAGAACGCTGAGGTTGTCCAGAGCCATCTGAGGTCAAAATGGAAACTTTATGTAACCAGGGACATTTGGATCCATATCCGAGGTTTAGACAGCACTGAAGGTGCACCTTGACTGATGAAGCTACTCTGTGAGGTAGCAATGAATCTGTTAATAAAATTGCAAGATGTAGCCTGGGAGCAAACTCTTTTATTCCTCTGGATAACAAGTCCTTCGAAGTTTATAACCTGGCAGCAGCTCATCTGGCACACAGCATGTTTGGCAGGAGCGTGGATATGCCCATTAGACATTAAAAAAACCACCCCACCAATGTCACTCTGCTGGCATGAGATGGGATAGTCATAAAAATAAGAATTTGTAACTTTGTTGAATCTTATACATGGTTTTCTTTATTAGTTTGTTATTTGTCACCTTATTTGGTGTACAGCAAGCAAAGTCTGCAAGCTGCATATAGAAATAAACAGAAATACATGTATTTTGCAATCATCACAGTCCTACAAACACTTTTTTAACTTTAAGTAGTTCAGTTGCCTTTCAGGGAACTACTCCCACTTGGAGAAAATGTTTGAGCAAGCATTTGGAAGATGGACAAAGGAACAAAGTGTGTAAGCAGCATCTTTCTCAAAGTTACAGAGAAGGCTGCCATCAAAACCAACAGGCACCAGTCTCCTATTAAATATACTGTCCTTTCACCCAGTTGTTGCCCCTGGCTGATGGGTTTTGGTCTGGATACATAATTCCCTACATTAAGACAAACATGGAGGAAAAGGGAGAAAAGGATCAATCCTCAGACCTCTTTTACAGAGACCCTCAGTGCAAGAAAATAGCCAGAGTCCCAGCATGAAGCTGTCATAATTTGATGAATTGGCATCCACCATGTTACTTAGGTGTGTCTGTCTTTCTGTGATGTCCCATTGCAACCAGTGGCAGTGAGCATAGTCTAGGAACTGAAGATATGGGGAAGGGCTGTTCTGAAAGCGAATGTTTCCCTGAACTGTGGCACAACTTGCTTGCTTGGTATTTAATCTCAGTTTGTTCTGTGTTGTCAGTTAAGGACTCTGTGTACAGTCATGGCCAGGGGACAAACACCAGACTGAGGCTGAAATGGGGTATGTGGGCTTACTAGCATCAGCTTCCCAGGCACCCATCTGCTTTCCCACTGCACAGAGCAGTATCTTTATAAGGCTCCCAAGAGCAGCAGTTGCTTGGCCAAGGTTCTCATTATGCAATGCTGAACAAAGAGATTTCCATTAGTGAATAAAATAGACCCATGTCAGGGCTTCTTGGCTTCAAGTGACTGCAGAGCCACAGCAAAATGGAGGCTTTCACCTTGCAGTGCCCAAGCTCCTCGATCACCTTTCTTGACTTCTCCACTCTGGTCGTTCTATATAGTTTGGGAAATAATATTTGAGGACATGTTTTTTTCTTTCTTATTTTCTTGCTGTAAAGCTACATAGCAAGGTTGTGTTTAAAAAGAAAGCAGCTGTGAGCCTGCATTATTTAACACTCTAAAGTGTTTTTAGATAGAGTTTATATCACTGGCCTTGGGTACATGAGGAAATTGTGAGGAAAAAGATCCCCCCCCATAATATCACCATTTCAGCTATGCTTGAATACAGAGTAGAGACTTTAGGAGTGGCTGAGAATTAGCCATCAAAAATGTTTTAGATAAGGGTATTTCTTCATTTTCTTATTTCTCTGGTGGAAGGGGTTTCAAAAAGTTGAATGACTCCTCTTCTGAATGCTCGCACTTCAAATGTGATCTGGAGGGTGTGGGAAATTGTAGATATGTCTGCACTGTCCATTATCCACCTTACCTGTGATAATTCTCTGTTGTCAAGAACACCTATGACAAACCACTTCTTTGAAAAAGAAATCGTGATGCTTCATAGAGGAAGATAGAACTCAATGGCAAAATGTAATGTGAAGTGATAAAAATGACAGTCCTGTGAGGAAAATGGCAATATTTCCTTATAAAGGTGTCTGGGTTATCTGAGAACATATTTGGGAGTTGTAGGTAATTTTAAAGAAGGAATTTGAATACCTGCAAATCATCAAGACATTTAGGTTTTTGAACTGAAAAAAACCCCACCACATTTTAATGAATGTGGATTCACATAGTTCACTTCTGTATTAAAAGCGGGAAGATGATCACATCATCAAACTCCCACTGACACAGCTGAACCAGTGCTAACACAGCTGGGAATTTTTTTCCTGAAATTCCCCAGTGTGGAAAGGCTGCAGATATGCTAACATTAATATCTCAGAATTTAACACTCCCGGGCTTTGGGGAAAGGCAATTCAAACGTAAAATTAGATCTGTATGGTGGTTCAAAACTTAGATATGCATTTTTCAGTGCAAACTAATATCCAATTTAAAATCATTCTAGAGGAGGTAAATTTAAATATAATGAGTAAAGTGCATTGCATGGTGGGTAACATAACTTTAAAAGCAACACAAATGAAAAAAAAAGGAAAGCTGAACCAAGAAATGAAATGTTCTCCTAAGTATCTTCCATGTCCACAAATTAACTCAGTTATTCATATTTTGATTCTTTCAAGATTCTTATACCAATCACTTTCAAGGTTATAAGCAGCTTTCTCTGTTTATTAAGATTTGCTCAGCCATCAGAATCTTGATGAACTATGCAATCTATGTTACACTTACTTCACAGATGGCTTTGCTGAAGTTTGAGCAGCAATAGTAAATGCTTGTTCCTTTTAAATAATTAATTTATCTATCTGCCTGTCTTCTACCTATCATAAAATTTTGTGTGCTTCTGAATATTCTTGAGCATGTATTTCTACTAGGAGTTTAAGTATAGCTTTAAAAGATTTTTGACAAATGCTATACAAAGATCGCTCAACACAGAAATTTTTAGAAGAACAAATGAGATAATGTTTATTTATTGCTACAAAAAAAATACTGTCATGTGGAAAAGAAAAGTGACTTGTCTTAAATTTAAGATTAACTTTATCCCCTTAGCCTGAGCCTTTAATCTGTAGAAAAGCCTGGGGATTTATGAGTGTTAACAGACCTGAATTTTTTATTTCTCCTTCTTTCCTTTTACTTGTTCATTTTCCACCTGTGTGTCCCCTAAGAACCTGAGAGAAATGATTGAAAGGAAAGATATGGTGATTTATTTGCTATGTCTCTATTCTGCCACACAGGCAGCAATACAGTTAAAACCAAGGTGATTGCTAATGGTTTAACTGAACATAAAGTTTTGAAATTCAGTGCCGCTGAGTGTGCAGCTGATAGCAATACCTGGAAATGCACAGGTTTTTAAATGAGCACTCTCAATCTTACAGAGCTGTGTCAGTCTGTGCCCTCAGAGGTGATCCACATCTTTTGGTGTTCAGAATTCCCAAGGAATCTTTCCTGTTGCCACTTAGATTTATCAAGATCATTGTTCTAAATGAGAACACTTTAAAGTATATGTTGAAATATGTTTATGTTTTCTTTAACATGCTGAATATTTTTATTGAAAAAAAACCAATATATTGGTTTATGGGTCACACAGCTTTCTGGTACAGGAATTTTGAGTTTTATTTTTTGGTGGAGAAAGGACCTGAAGCAAGGTCTTCATGAGACTTTTATTCTAACTACTGGACTGTTATGAAAAAGTTTATGATGTAAAGAGTCCTCCTCTAGTATTATTTCATGTTTTTCCAAGAAGGGTCACCAGATTCTTCATCTTAATATAACTGAGGAGTTTAAGCTTCTAAGAAAAGGTGAGATTTTGGATACTTCAATGCGTCATGCATCCTATTAAAACAGCTTCCTATCCAGTAACTTCTTTTCCTTGGGGGGAGGATGTCATTTCTCTCAATAAGGCTTCCCTGTGCACCTGTAAGGGATTTTATGTCCAAACTTAATGTTATGCTTAGGATTTACGTTTCTTAACATCTAACCTATTAGCACCCACATTCCTAAATTAACCTGGTCCAAAATAAGGTCATAGGGCTGCTTGTCCTTGCAAATTCATTGATATAAATAAGAAATTATACCACTAAATTCTATGTAGTTATGTTGGTAGGATAGCACAGTTGATAGTGTTGGATCAGGTCTTTCAAAATAAGTGCAATTAGCACCTGATTGATCTAGGAAAGCAATTTAATAACTAATGAATATTTGAGAGACTTGCTGAAGGAGTGTAAATGCGCTGGAAATAGATTCACTCAAAAACAAATGGGAAAACATAAATTAGGGGAGGAAAAGAATAAAAAATTCATCATCGTAAAGACAGTAATGAAGGACTGCAATTTAAATTCAAGAACAGTATCTTTTTTTCTGAAATGTATTTTCTGGGAAGTTCCAAAAATAATAAAAAAAAAAATCCTTTCCTCTCATCTCCTGTGTTATCTGCTTCTTTGGATCATCCTGAACAATTGCAGGCTTCCTGTACTCACACCTCGCTTACTGGAACACCTGTGAGCTTCAGTTTGCCTTCTTCTCTGACAACCCAATAGGTGTATGGGAGATGCCTACTTTGTTATTCAGATAAAACCAAGCGCTTGCAGGGTAGTTCTGTTGCATATAGATGAATATTGGGTGAATAAGGATTTATACTTTCATTTCCGCATTTCAACGTTTCCTTCTCTCCCCAACCTCATAAACTGCAGAACAAAGGAAAGAAATATAGTTTTTCTTAATTGCTGATTTTACCATGTTTGATCTTATATTCTGTAAAAGAACAGAAAGTTTAACCGTGGCTTTAGATTAAATGAGTACCTGTAAAATGGAAGAAAAAAAATCTGAAGCTTCAAGTACCTTATGTAACAGGAACATAAAATGAGGGATTAATTGGTTTCAAACTGAACACATGAATTTTACCCCTTTTCTGAAATAAATGTTTCTAAACCTGACTGCAAAGTGAAAAGGGAAGGGAAAAAGGAAGGGGAAGAGGGGTGGGAAGGCGGAAGGAGCAGAGAGTGTAAGGGAACATCTTTGCCAAATCAAACCAGACTAAAAGCTGGAAGGAGTTTTCTGTTATAGCCTCAGTGATGTTACCTTTGTAATTCTATTTGGAAGTGGAAAACATAATTGCATTTTCAACTTTGAACCCTTGCCATTCATTCCTGTACTGTGACCTCAATAGTCTGATTGCCAGCCTATTGAGCTACAAAGAGCAAAACAGTGGGAAATGACAGAGCAGAAATCAAATTGCATGAGTCATTTTTTTTAATTTCCTTTATGTTCCTTATATAATTCTGATGGCAGACAAGCTAAAGTTAATGAACAGTAGTAAAAGCATCTGCTGAAGCTGTGTTAGTTGATTCACCTCCATGTTCACAACTGCAGCTCTGCAAAATTTATCCAAGGTCTATTCGAAACAAGTTTTTAAATGAGGTGAAAAGTATAGGAGTATACAGCTCATGGAGGAACCATATAGTGTTGTGGTACCATAAATAAATGCTGACATTTCCTCATTAGTAACTACAATAGCAGTGGGTAAAACAATTTGGAAATTCAGGGGGGTTTTCACCCCCATTAGACTACTATAAAATATTTACGAGGTTAAACAAAGTGAGCAACTGGAGCACTGTGAAATGTCCACTGTGGCTTTTACCCAGATTACTAAGGGCAAGTATCACCTTCCTCCCCTCAGGGGTGCCCAGAATTTCAAAAGTAAAAGAGAAAAGCCCCATCGGATTAGTTTCTGTGCCTTGCAGCAGGAGGCATTACTTGTATGTAATTGCTCAGTTTCATTATTCATGGGCTAAGAGCAAAGTGCTCAGGCGAAATAAAGTGACAAGGGCTGGGACACTACAGGGAAGATATTTAAGGGTTGATTCAATAAAATGCTTTATAATAACTTATGAAAAATTAATTTCCTGAAAGAGGAAATAGCAAGCATCTACTTAATTTGTGTGTGTTGGTAGTGTCATGTGTAATCCACATAAGGAAGACCATGGGGGACCAATTGCTCTCTCATGGGAATCACATGAGTAAGAGTAGATTTTTGATTCTATTTTAACTTCAGTACCTGCTCCTGGAAACTAAGCAGTGAAAGTGCTCTGACAGCTCAAATTCCCACAGAATGCCCACTGGAGTGATCTTCTTTCTCCCTTGTACAGATGAATGCAGTGGTATCAGCAGGGTAGCAGGATGTTGGGCCAAGGATCAGGAGCTTCTTGATTATTCTGAGCTTTGTTCATTAAGTTCCTTAGGCCTAAATCCTTAGAGGAGAAACCAAAATCCAATGACTCTTGCTTGGCTCAGACTGACTTTGGGAGCTGGTTGTCTCAATACTTCAGCTTGGGAAAGCTGCTTACCTGCCTTTTTCTTTGATTTTCCAGCTGGACAAATAAAGGTAATTAAACCTAAGTGACTAGGAGCAGATCCAGTAAAGATTTGGCTGCGTAAAATGAAGGGTAGGTCTAACACCAGAGTCTGTGTTACAAAACTGTGACCTTGAGTCCTTCCTTCAGTTGCTACTCCATCCCTGAAGGAGATCAGATGTCATGGATAGCCACTTGCCTTCTTGCCACGCATCCAGAACTTCAGCCCATGTCCAGAAGCACCTCAATCCTGACAGTACTGTGACATGGCACATCGATCATAACTAAATTCATCATGGTCCAGAAGCAAGATTTATGTACTGACACTTTGGCTGCAGGCATATCAAATTTAATTCTCCTGAAAATACATCCTATATTTGACTAAGCTTTGAATATATTTCAACACTTGTGCAAAAATTTTAGAGGCACCTCCATCTTAGAGAGTGTTTTAACCTGATACTTGGGAAGGTGATGGACATGAAGACAGCCTGGGCTACTTACCCTCTGACTACTATCACTAGGTTCAAAAGTTACTTTATCTGCAAGAATGCTTTGGGAGAGGTTGTCTAGGAGAACAGTGGCCTCAGGCCCTCCACCCTCTTAGAAAGCAGTCACCCTGCTTTTAGCAAGCTGACCATATTGTTGCATTAGCAGCCTAGAAGTACGTTTGAGCCAAACCAGCATTAGGTAGGTTCCCTGCTGAGAGAGGGTCCTCTTAGATTGCTAGAGCAACACAGAGGCATGACTTTAGGTGAAAGAGGGGCTGTGTTACATGGTGGGAGGTCACTCTGTGCTACCTTGGTATCACTGCCTTACTTGAGCATCAGCACCGTACTGCCCTGAGGAAACCAAAGAAACGAAGAATATTGTCACAACCCATGCTCACACACACACAAAAATAAAAGCCTTTTCCATTCAGCTTCTTCTAGGAAAGGTCACAGGCTCTTTTCTTTAATGAATTCAGTGTGTCAGCATTTCCCTTGCAGAAAGTGCAGAATATTTTCCAGTCTTCTATTATGTACCTTATTCTTCTTAAACACTGTGTAAGGAGCTGAGGAACTCACCTCAATGCTCTGGATTTCAGCTTCAGTAAGGCCGAAACATCACTTGCTCTGTCAAAGCACTTGGGTGCAAATTTGGGTGCCTGCCTCAGATTTCTATCCAGGTTTATTTCCTTTAAAGATAAAGGCTTTCTAGCTACAAATGTCACAAAAGTAACCAAGAGCTGTGCATCATATGTAATACAAATTACAAGCAGTTTTACAGCCTTTAGACTGACAGCTAAAAAAATAAAGTTTTATTTCAGTCATGGTTATGACCACACTTGAATAGTGTACACAACTGCAGGTGATGAAACACAAGTGTCAATAATTGGTGTACAATGTGGAGATCTGGTGGGCAACAGAATGATGGAATGATGGGGGGGAAGCTCACAAGACCACTCTGTGAGGTGGTGAGGGCGAAATCATTCTGCCTTTTCATTCTCATGGGTTGGGAGCTCCTGGGAATGTAGCTGACCTCTGGCACAGGTCACAGCTGCTCAAATGTGCACTGTGGTTTGTGTTTGCTGTAGGTGGAAGGTTGTTACAGGAGAGGAGACAGCTAACAAGTAAGGAGTTGTTATGACTTCATCACTGCAGAGGTCAGGGATCTCCAGCTCTCTGGTCTACATGCCTCTAATCTTTGCAAACACAGTTTTTCATGCAGTAGCCTGGAAATGATAATGCTGATGATAAACTTTTCTGAAGTTCAAAAAATGGTAGGATTTGGTTTTCAACTTCCTCCAAAATTCAGATTCTTAATGTAAAGGAACCAGCACTTCCTAAGAAAATTGGAACCAGATAGCATTTATTGAACCATAGCAGTAATAAATAAGAGATTGTTACTTGCAGTTTTATATATCTTTCATCCAGAATTTTCTGTACGCAGTATAAGCATTCATTAACTCATAGCCTCCTGATAGCACTAGGTTATAGCTATTTAACAGATAGAGAACTGATACCAAGAGACTAAGCAACTGGGTTATTTTCACAGAGGGAATGACTGTAGAGCCAGTGATGAAAAGATGCCAGAAATTCTGCTGCTATGCACTTTTAAATCATTGTACATCATTCAAAAGTCACTGCTAAATATTTGCCTTCCCAAACCCTGAGATACACTGCCCCTCCCTTAAAATAATGCCGCAGTACCCACTCAATAGGAGTATCATCTACTGTATCTCACAGACCCATGGAAGGATACAACTGTGAAGGGCACCAGGAGGACATTTAGTCCATTTCCCCAGATTAGTGATTTCTGAGAGATATCTGTTAGGACAGGCTGTTTTTCAACAGTATTATGCCCTTAAAGACCTCTAATATTAGAGATACCCTGTCCTCCATCTGTAAAATCTTTACATTGATTTTTTATCCTTAACATTTTCAGTACTTTTCATAAAGTCTGACCCACATATTTCTTCTTGTAGTTTAAAACTGTTGCTTCTTGTTCCATGCTCTGTGGCCACGTACACCAGATGTTCCTCCTCATCCCTTCTTAACAACCTTTCACACACTTGAAAATTGTTATCATGTCCCTCAGCCTCCTCTTCTTTATGCCCCTTTGATCTTAAGGGCATGTTTTCTTGACTTCTGACTGTTATCATGCCTCTGCATAAGTTCTCCGGCTGGACTGTGACTTTCTAGGAGGTTATTGCCTGCAACCAAACCTGGGGGAGACCTGGCCACTGCCTGCAGTTCACAATAAACCAGGCTGTTTGGCTGCAGAACTGCTGCCTCACCAGTTGTTCCTTATCTTCCATTTCCATGGCTGATAATTCCTGCCTGAGAGTTGCATTTGTCTCTATTGAATTTCATCTTGTTCTTTTCAGCCCATTCTTCCAACCTGTCAAGATGATTTTTGAATTTGAATCCTACCCTCCAATTTACTTGCAGACCTTCCTAGCTTCATGTCAGCTGCAAATTTAATAACTGTGTGTTCCATTCCATAACTCGGGTCATATTGCATAGACTTTTATGAGCTCTGGAAGAGTGAAAGAAATCAGCAGGCAATTTGACAAAAGCCTGTGCTCCAATGTACTGCACAACTATGGAAAAAGTTTCCTTTGTTTTTTCTAAATATATCTGAGGCTGCCTTGGTTTCAGTGCTCCTGTTAAAACTCCTGAGAGTTTTACTCCTGCTTTATTTTCAGTTTTGTTTTGTTGGGTTTTTTTTAATATTAACAATTTCTATTAGTGGGGTTTAAGCCCATTGTAGTATAGAGATATCAGATCTAAAATGTCAGCCACTCACAGTGTGCTAGCATTTTTTATGTCGTATTAAACTATGTAAATCACTAATACAATACAAATGCCACTAATATGACCAAGATTATCCCAAACTGCTGACACCAACAGTCTCCAAGGGAAAACTTCCCTGTGATCAGCTTTAATCAGGCATTTCTTAGAAGCTTTTATGTAGGCTTCCACTCATGCAGGTCAGGGCATCTGCCAAAAGAGTCTTTTCCTTGCTGTTTATGTCATGCAGCAAGTGACCGTTTAGCTTAGAGGCAGGAACGTAAATCCTAATGTGTTTGATTTGCCAGGCCACAGTGGCACCTTTTCCATCAGAAACAAAGCTCGCTTCTAGTTCAGCTTACTCAGCAGGGTTCGTAAAGCTGGATAATCCCATGAGTTTCAGCTGCTAAACCTGTTGCAGATATTTAATATAAAATGACAGAGCCACCATTCTTTAAACTTTTCTTTGGCACTTAAAAAAAATCTGAGGCCACTGACCCATCATGAAACAAGACTTACAGTTTGGTAATGGTATCTTTGTCACAAACCTTTCTGATTTACATTAATGAGTGATCTGAAGTTACCTGGGAAGCAGAGGATTTTAACCAAGGTTACATAATAATGTTTGTCTTGGCTCTTGCAAACCATAAAAAGCATTAAAATCTTTAAAAACATCTTTGATGTGGGAAGTAACAGATGTCAGGAAAAGATGTTTTTCTTAACTCTACTTTTCTTTAAAATTCAACTTCTTATAATTGATCTAAATTGGTGACCTTTTAAAAGTGATTGCAAAAGTGAATCCTTGTTTGCATCCTGGGTAAACTTAAATGGGTTTTTATACCTATGGTATTTTAGATGGGGTCTTCCACTACTTTTGCCTGTACAAGCCAGCAGAGTTTTCCACAACACCCAACAGCTGCTACACAGGATGCACCTTGTATTTCACCCCTGTCATACGGGAATTTTTTGTCAGTAATTTTTCCAATGGTGTCTGTGAGGAGATCTAAAACTTGTCCAGGCATTGGGTCTTTGGACTACACTACACAGAACTGTTAACACACCACAGGCTGAGAACATGAAGTGTGCTGAATTTTAACAAAAAACTCTACAGTCCTTTTTCACCCAGACGTATAAATCCTCACTTAGTTGTTCTCCAGCGTTAACAAGGAAGATATATCCCAGAGCACAATCTTTAATTTTCTGCTTTCAATAAGATTTCTGGCAACGTCATTTGGTTCCATGTTAGAGCTTTTTTTAGTGCAATGGCAGATCTCTTTAAACTTTGCCTGAAGTAATAGCAACTAAAGTTTGTGGGAAGACTTGATCCTAAGGAAACCTGAATATGCTGCCAGGAAGTGGTATTGACACTTACTGGCATGCATTTCTCTTTCAGACTGTTGATATAACCTTAAGCAAGATAGCAAACAGTGCCAGCTGAAAGACTCAGTGCAAATAAATACAGCAGTCAGAGAGGATGGAGCCATAAATAATACTTGAAATATGTATGAAAAGGAACTCTGGGCACAAGGGGATTTATTAATTATTTTTTCAGTGCTTACCCTTTTAGGATTCTCCAGATCATAACTGGGATTCTCCACGTTCATTTCCCCAGAGGGACACTGTGATCGAAGTCTCCATTTCTGTGACACATCTGTTTTCCAAGGTCCATGCAGATCAGACACCTCTGCAAGTTAAGTATTAGGTCTGGAGAGGCTCTGTCCTGGTATCACAGAGCCTGCCATAACCCCTACCCCTTGTAGAACAAGCTCAGAAGCAAATGGATCTGGAGTTGCTGTTGTGTTGCCAAACCACTTTGCATTCTTGATTCTTCTCCTCTATTCCTCAAGGGCTGGTCAGCAAAACAGTGAGCGTGGGAGAATTGTTTCAGAGATTCGTTGTTGTATGTGCCATCAGTTGTCAAGAGTAAGAGGAACTTGTCAGCCCAAAACAAAAGTGAAAAATGTATTTCTACAGAGAAGAATTATTTGGGAAAGAATTGAGAGGAGTAAAGTTTGATTGTGATTCTTAGATTAAACTACAAAGACTTTGAAACTGGCTGGAAGAAAAATAACAAGCACACCCAAATACACTCACTGGCTTCTAATTTGTTACAATAAACCAGTTTAGACATATGTATTTCCCTTTTTTGATTCACAGCCTAATACTGGTGGCCCAAACTAAGAGTGAATAATGTTTCGTTTCTTTGAATCTTCAAAGTATAAAACCACCAGCATAAATTCACTTCTCAGATTGGCACACTGAATACTAAATTCTACCAGTGTTTGCCATATTCCCATGAGTCAACTGCTGATATATGAAAAGTTGTTTTCAGCTATATTACATGGGGGGAGGGGGCTGTATTTCACACTCAAACTATTCTATGATTCTGTAATATATGTAATATATTTTAAATTATATATTTTAAATTATATATTTTAAATTATGTAATATATCTCTTCAGAGGGGCCACACTGGTGGTACAATAATGAGCAACGATAATCCTATTGCGAACTTCCATATATTCTCTCTCATATAATGACAGTAAGAAAAAACAAGGATGACTTTAACACCCATGAAAGATAGAACAGAAAAAACACCCCATTGAGCCAACACCAGAGACATAGTCACTTTGACAATGATGTAGGTAGGGCACCCACTCCTTTTAGGCCACCTGCTAAAAACACAGATTCATCTCACCTTCATGTCAGACTGTTGTTGCAGGGAGAACAGAAAAGGGATCCCCATAAATGTTTCAGCATGTGCAGGTATCCTGAAAGGCTCCAAGACATTTTTAAGATCCTCAAGGACCCAGCTTCAAAGAAATACATAGGGGCTGCTGTCACAAATCCTGGGGTTTAGGTAGGATTTCCTAAAAGACATTTCAAGACAACTGTTCCAACAAGTGACAGGCAACAGAGGAACAACTCAGAGCTCTCCGCTCCAGCCACTGCTAGCCATGGGAGGACAGCACATGCTGACAAGCAGTTCTCCTACTGTGCTTTTTTCATCAGTGAATGCTGGTTAACCTTTCCCAAACTCATGGTCTTTCCCCTCCTAGTCCTCTCTCAAGAGATTTTCTTTTTGCTGTTGTTTTACTTGCATGTATCCATTAGATGTGGGGAAAGAATTCAGTTCACTCAGTTCCAGTTTTGTATCACTGACCGTGATAGTGACATTTCATGCCATCACACAGTCTCCTGTGTAACCTTTACAGTTTTGAACCTTACACTGAAGACAAACTTCTTTAAGGTGCTGAAACTGTGTAAACAGTATTTTTGTTTCACCATCTCCAGCTATTAAGGTGGGCATCAAAAGTACTAATACTCTCTCTTACGAAGTTGGAAAAATACTTGTCAAAAAAGTTCATCAAAATATCTTCTCATTAGAATTTATGTCCATTTTTCAAGAGGTCTAAAGAAGCTTTGGATCAACCTTTCAAACTGAAGTAATGTTTCAGCCATTGGGATATTCACCCATCTGAAGGAAATGCACAATTGCAAAGCACTGCTCTTTTCTTGCCACCATAGTTTCCCCTCATGAACATGCTAGCTATTGATTTTTGCTTGTTTGTTAAGTGATACAGTTCAACAAAATCTACACTCTTAAGGATTTCCTGTTTATATGAAGTCTCAAAATGTTGCTAATGAGCAAGAATATTTCATATCCCTTACAGTCCTGTGCCTAACATTCAAGGAGCCTTGTTCTGAACGCTGAACTGTATCGAGGCAAGGATCATAAAGAGAGTATTTTCTTGGGAATTTTTCATAGCCATGCTTCAGGCACCTAGAACCACTTTTATAAAGCTAAACTGTAGCAGGAGTTCATTGTATTAAAACTAGCAGCTGTTTCATCACTTTGTTTAGGTAATGGTCTCCAGGAGTCTCCAGGAGTCTTCCAGACCAACATGTGATCTTCTAAGACTTTTCCATCTCACAAGGTGCTAATGAGGTACATCTTCTGGTTTGGCAAGGAAAAAAGTAAGTTTGTTGTTGAGAAGAAACAATATAACTCAGTGCCTGCAATTATTCTGAAAGTATGCTCCCAGTGCAGCATGGACTTATATAATTGAGACCCTTTCTCCTGGATTCCCAGGCTATCTTGGAACCGAATTTTAGCCACATACATTTTCTGCTGTGAAAGATGATCTTTGATAATTAAAGGAATGATTGTATGATGACAGGATAACAGGCCTTGTGGATAGGTAGAAAACTCGTAGATGTCATTTATCTTGACTTCATTATACCTCTGGACTATCATCTGAAACATTAGGAAACATGGAATACATGAAAAGAATTATGAGATGAGTGCATTACTCACAGGAGAGAACTGCATTAAAAGAGTAGGTGTCAGTAATTCCTGATTAAATTAGAAGGTTGGATTGAGTAGGTGTTTACAGAAATTATCCTGAATGTTATGCAATGCTTCTGTTTGTGATTTTCAAGACAGGTTGGAGAACAGATATATTAAGTTCACCATAAAGCACCAACTGGGCAATATATTTATTACAAGACAAGATTAGAATTACAATAGTGTTGATAAATTGGAGAAATAATCTGGAAAAACAGAATGTAAATCATTATGCTAAAAAATGCAAAACTTTTGCCATTCTGCAGGATTAATAAGCTGCACAAAAGCAGATCTGCTGCAGAAAGTGACTTGGCTTTAAAATGCTACCAAAAAACCACACCATTGGCTGCAAAAGAAACAAACAAATACATATATGCTGACTCATTAAGTGGCTCTTGGGTTGTAACAGTAAGATTTCTGAGTGAGGTTATGTCTTTGGTGTCCTGTGTGTGTCCTGTGGCCAGCTTGAGTGATGAAGCATAAGATGCAGATTACCTGGAGGGAGACCGAAGGACAGTAGTGAGAATGATGAAGATTAAGAAGAGACAGACATCCGGGGCAAAACGAAGGTGTTGGATATTTTTGGTCCAAAGACTTGAAGTTTAAATAACAAAAAGCTTAAACGAAGGAGGGAATAACCTCTGTCTGTCAGACAAAAACAAATGCTCTTAAATTACAGCAAGGAAAATACAGGTTGGACATAAGGAAAATCTTTCCAGCAAGAAGGATGATGAAGTACTGGAGAAGAGATTCTGGAAAGTATCAGAAACCCCACCTGAGAAACTTCTAAGAATGGTTTGTCAAATGTCTGTTAGGAATGGCATAAGAATAAGTCATCCAATCTCAGAGTAGAGGAATGACTTGATGACTCCTTAAGTTTTTTGTGTTCTTATTTCTTGTAATTCCAAGTTTGTCCTCAGATTTGGCCAGGTGTATGTTCCATTAGCTGAGATGACTACATGTGACTTTTAATTTTTCTGTACTTAAAACACAAGGATTATCACCATTTCCACCAACCTGTCAACCAAAACAGAAGAACTGTCTCATCTGAAGTATGCCTGATGTATTATATGACAGCGTTATCCATTTTTCTCCTAAAAAATTTATAAAGCCACATGAAGACCTGCATGTACTTTTGATAAATTTGGGCTTTTGTTCATTTCACCTTCACTCTGCCATTAGTTTGCTTATCACTTTTTTGGGGGACATTTCTCTCATTCCAACCAGCTGAGCAAGTTCAAACAGTTACCAAGAGGTATCTGTACCCAGCAAGGACCCTACGAAGATAAGAACACTCATTATTAGAATATATCCTCTCTCCCTTCTTCCCCCTGAGGGAGACAGGTAACAGTTCAAGTAGAGGGATAGGAGATACTCATTCTTTCCCAACCTGCCATTAAAATGTTCACTCCAACAGATGGTGATCATACTGTTATCTTTATACTCATGCAGAGGGGATCATTCCTGGTTTACAAAAGCATGTGGTGAACTCTCTACTTGTGCAATGTCCTAAACTATTACATTTTAAAAACATTTTTAATAAATTAGGATTAAATCCAAAAATCGATGAAATCAAAGGAGAGGTTTCTAGTGATTTCAGCAGGGTTGAATCTGATCCTTTACAGGCAACATCTAGAGGTTAATGCACTGGTCATGAAGTCTTTCTTCTCCTATAATCAGTGCATTTAGTCTCATAATAACAAAGGAATCTAGAGAAATATGCACCAAGAAACAGTGCAAGAACATTTTGAGAATACTGTTCATGCCCTTTTTTGCTTCCTTTTGAAATATCTGCCATGTACCAACTAATGAATAACTCAGGCAACCCAATCTCACAGTGATAAAACCTTTACACAGAGGTTCCACTATTGTGTAGTCTCTTCTTCTCTGCTTAATGTTATTTAATGTGAATTTTCTGCTGAGAAAGCACAAGAGGCCTAGATAAAATGGAAGTATTGCAAACTTGCCTGACAGTAAAATGGAATTTTTGCCTGCTCCTGAATATAATAGTTATATCAGTGATCAGTGACATTTCTGCTTTGCATTTTATACATCATTCGTTTCTGTTTCCAAAATCCATTTCTGTAGTGTGACCTGTCAGTAAAATACCAATATTCTACAGAACACTGCCCAGCCCTACTGTATGCCTACAATTTCTTACTGCTTCCAAAAAATAAAATTAAAAAAAAAAAACCTGAAAAATATGAACAGCTGCAATTGTAATCTAAGCATTTAAAAAATTCTCTGCTGCCTAATAAAATCATTTCAGTCAGCAGTGTTAGTGGTTCACATTGTCCACTGGTGAAACAAGGAACTGAAGTGCAAATCTTTAATTCATCCAGCCACAATCATTTAGTTAGGAGTCAAAAGAAAGTCTGCCTGAAAAGCTCTCCGTAAGAAATCCACTGTAACAAAACTGGAATGTGTCTGGGATTTTTCACCTTGTTTGTTTCTGCTTGCTGCCTTGCTTCTACTGATTAATGTGTGGTTCCTCGAAGCCTAAAAGATATATGGTGTGACAGGTAAACTTTTTTCCTATAGCCCTGAACTTTGTTACTTTGAGATTTTCTCGCTGAACCAGAAAGTTAAGCAGGCCTTTCTCTGGCAGTGAACTATTTTTGCAGACAGATGAGAAATATTGTATTATTATAATAATTTTTTTTTTAGAGGTACCTGGATCACAAACAACTTGGCGATAGGCTGTCATGAGGTGCAGAGGCATGAAAAATAGCATTTCTTTCAGCAGCAGAACCGGATAAAAGTTTGTTTTCAAAAAACGCAGAGCAGGGAATGGATTTGGTTCACCTTCAGGTGGAGCAAATATGCAAAGATCAATGAAAATCTTGCCCTTTACTTCTGACTAAGGGATGCAACCAGCACACTACCTCAAAAAGCCAAACCACACAGGCAGTTTTTGAGGTACTACCCACAGTAAGAGATCTTGCAAACCAAGTTCAAGACCTGTATGTTTTGCGTATTCTGAAGAGGATTCACCTTCAGCTGTTAGTGGCGGGTGACATTCTTGCACTCCTTCCCCAGACTGCAGAGGTGGTACAGATACAGCTGAAATTGCAGGGGAAGATGTGCTTGGCCTTCCTTGATTGGGAAAAGTGAGCACTCTGCAGCCTGCTTAGCAGTGCAGGGCAAGACAAAACCCAGAGCAGGGGCTGGCTTGCAGGCACGCACATTATCATCTCTCTTAGCTGATAACCACAGATGGCATTATATGAATGGAGGTGCCATGCACGCAGCGATTATGCAATATGTATCTGCACCGTCCAGTTTGCATTAGCGTCGGTACAAACTTCTTATCAGGCTGGGCTGCTTCGCAAATGAGTGCTGCCAAGTGGCTGGAATTATCTGCACAGTCAGATACTCATTTTTAGCTTTTTCATGATGGCTGAAGACAGCTCCACTTGATCTCAGCAAAGTTATTTTAAAATCTGAGAGTTTGCCAATGTTTCTTTTTAAAGGATCACGCCTAGTGTGACTCATTACTCCTGGATTTCATTTGTCAGAGCAGCCAAGTAGTCTCGCTTTTACATTCCCAATGGCCATTATCTCTGTTTGTTAACCGCTAAATGGCTGATGCATGGATACACATTATTCCTGTATTTTCTTGCAGACAGCACGCTTTTTCTGGAAACAAAGCATTAAAACAAGACACTAGAAGAATATGATAACCTATAGATTTTAGAGAAAATATTGGTTACTGACTGGAAATATGTATATACGGGATCATTTACTGAATATTAGCTCTAGGGGGTTAATTCATTGCATTTCTTTCCTTCTACATTATACATTGCATGTACTGAAATATGGTCTTGTGCTACTGACACAGTAAGTTAAATAATAATTTCCAGCAGAAATCAATACATTAATTCCAAATAAGGCAATTGGTTTCCAGAGTATGATCTTTATTCATCAAACTAGTGCCAGAATCTGCCTAAAAGTAACTATGTGAATGATCCTGTATATATACAGCCATCCATTTTAGCAAGTGAAGGTGATTCCACTGGCCACTGAATAAACCCAATTTAAGGTGAATATTTCAGTGAGTTAGGATCTGAATCATTGTAAAACTGAACCGAAGAAGCCATTTGATTAGCTGATGTGGAGCCTGAACCGTGTAATTATAAGATCATGCACAGCTGGGGTGGAATTCATTAGCCAACACTTTAGAGTTACCTTTTGATAAGCACAAAGAGGGAAAATAATTGTTGCTCCATACAATAGATGTACTACAGTTTGCGCATTTCATGTCTGCAGTATGGTGCTGCAGCCACTTGCTTTCTGATTAGCAGTGAATCATGATGATGGTGATGATGATGATATACAGTTGCTCGAAACAATTTCATGTGATAATTAGCTCAGCCGAGAAAATTCCTACCACTAGTTCAAGACGTCAAAGCAAATGTAATCCAAAATCTTTCAAGCTGTTAAAATTTCCCATTTATAAAAAGATCTCCTCTAAACTGCTCCTTGATAAGACTAGCATCAGCAATAAAAAAGATATAAACATTAAAATTTCTACTGTGACCTTTAGACCATTAAATCATTTTTTTCCATAAGCAATGTACCTTGAGTAATGCTTGTTATTAGTTGTAGATCTGTTCATATGAATGATGCTGGGCTAATTTTGAGTTGGTAGATGTAATATAGGCAAGATTCCATCCTAAAAAAACCAAACAGGAACATCTTCTAAGGTATGGAAGGCCAGACAGTGCTGGGAGACAGCAATCACAGATGTATGTGTGACTACATCTGCAGTGCAGCTGTTGAGTGGGGTTTGCAATGAACCAGACAAGCAGGAATTCCATTGTAGCATGGCAATGAGTTAAGGTAGTACTGTTGCCATAAATGTCCATGGTCCAGGTACATAAGCCCATCATTCCTTGTTTGAAGATTTTACATTTTGAGATAGAATTGTGTTAGTCGGAAGGGCAAATAAAAGACTAGGAGTATTAGCTGGTTGGTTAAATAAATAACATCTCTCTTTGTGATGACAGTTAAGTATTGTCATCAAGGATTTTTTAGCATTGTTTGAGAAGATTTTTTAAACTTCACCTGTGAAAAAGAATTGGATTTTTTAATAAAAAGAATGCTACTGTGTACTGTGTGCAAGTAAATTGTTTCTCTGCTGATTATACAAATGAGCATGTAATTAGAGCACTAACACTTGGAATAATTTGAACAACAGTGGCAGGTCGGTTCCAACTTGAGATCTTCTGTGATTCCATGATTGATTTTATGATTCTATGAACAGTTGTAGCTGAAAAGCTATTCTGTATGCTCCGGGAATCAGGATAATTTGTGCATTTTGAATGCCAAAAAAAAGTCATGTGTAGCAACATGCTGGCATATCTATAACTGAAAGCGCACTTTTCAGATAATCTGTGAGCATGGCACTTTCTGCTTTCCTGTACATCCAAGCATGCTGGTAAGCCTCTGGACTTTAGGGATCACCTGTCCTCTTGGAGTGTATTGCAAGCCATTATTTGAACAGACTCTGTATCTGGCCTTGAGAGTAGTGTGGCTGTGTCCCTGAACAGGCATGTCTGTCTTAATGTCTCTGGTCTAATTGAGGCTATGTTACATGTCTGGGTACCACTTTACATCAGGTACTCATAATAAGGAGGACTCAAACCCTCTTCATTCCCCCAGTAAATCTCTGCCCATTGTACATGTTCCCACCAAGGTCAGATCTCCCTACAGATGCGCTGATATGGTATTTCAGCATTTCATTTAGAGAGAGAGCAGCTGATAAATTAATTTCTAATATGTCACCTTTGTGTCGCACGTGACAGTTCAAGCTGACAGAGGGGCAGAGTGGCTCATGGGCAGCATGGCACTAGCACTCAGGGGCTGTGAATCCTCTGCCTGGCGACAGGGCATACTTTTTTCTGCTGAGTGACCTTGAACATACCATTTGTCCTGTTATAATATGAAGAATATTATTCAGACCTCGATTTAAAACACTTCAAAATCTGTGCTTGAAAAGCTCTATATGAGAGCGAGGTATTATGAAAAGCAGCACTAGAATCTGCACTAGGTCTCCCCTGTTTCTGCATCTATTATTCTTTATCTTCATCTCTCCTTTTGTCTTCACTCCTTTGATTCTCATAACCCCCTTCCCATAATCAACCTTCATGGGACCACACTCAAAATAGACCCCTTCAGCAACCGGAAATAACTACTTCAGTTTAAGGGAAGTAAAGAGATAAAGAACAAGCCAATAAGGCTGATGAAGATATTTCCCATTAATCCAAAAAAACATATAAATTTTCACATAATCTTTGTGTCTCCACTCCTCCTGCAGTGCTTCATCTTTTCCTCTTTGTTGTTTTGCTATTGTTCTTATTTAACATGCTACACCTGCTTTAGTTGAAATGTCCTTAAAGGTAAGGGCTGTATCTTTTCCTCTTTTTATTGTGCCTTCCATATAAATACAGGAATGAACATTACATTTGAAATATTTTCAAAAGAACACTTTCATGATTTACTGTTCTGCATCTTTGTAAACACTTTGTTTTCTCCCCTGCAGGGAATCAACTGCCTCTTTTGGAGCTTTTGTCACTGATTCTTTCTGAATGTTCTTGTTTTCTCTGTTGCAGAGCTGAGATGGGTCTTTTTAAAAGCGTTTGCTTCACGCTTATTTATTTCTTGCAGAGTCATACCACCCCAGGGCTGATCCTCACTGCTTTTTGCAAACAGTGGCGCCCATTGCTTGGGGCTGGGGCCGATTTCTTCCTGCCCTCTCTCTGAGGAGAATGGATTTTCACTTGAGAACTGCACCTGGTTTCTGAAGTAACTGAAAGGCTGTATTTGCAACCACACAAGAAAGAGCAAGGGGCTGTGTGGCACCATGTCCGTTCACTGGCAGTGGCTCAAAACCAACCATAAGGAGCCTGAGAGCAGGGTAAACCCAGGGTGGCACCTCCCTGGGACACCTCTGTAGGTCAGGACTTCCTGACCCCCACCATTGTGCTTATCAGCCCACAGCAGATATTTACTCTATGAATTTCTCTAGCTGTTCCTTGAAACCATTTATAATTTTGGCTTCCAAAGCATCCTGTGGCAATGGCATTTCAAGTTACAGATTATATGAAGAAGTACTTTTTGTGTAAACCCTGCAGTCTGATAGTTTCATTTGGTGCCTCCATGTTCTTGTCTTAGAAGATATGATAGCCATCATTCCCTTCCTTCCTCCTCACCATTCATCATTTTATAAACCACAAACTCTTTCTTTTCTGTGCTGAAAAGTGCTATTCTGTTTAATATCTCTTTGGACAGAAGCTATTTCAAACCTCTGATCTTCCTTGCTGACCTTCATTGTACCTTTTGCTTTCTGAACTGGGATGGCCACAATCATGCCTAGCATTTAAAGCTAGGATTTTGTAGAGTGATAAAATTATGTTTTGTCTCCCCTTCTCCTGGCTTAACTAATATTTTATTACTATATATTATATTTCTAATATACTGGGGCTGGGGAAGGGAGGCTAGATGTCATTAACCTCAGAACTACCATTTTCAAATGCGTATCCATAAAGACTCCTGCAGTCCAAGAGATCATCATTCTTAAACAGCAGTTTTCAAGTAATTCTGTGGTTAGAATCACAGAATGGTTTGGATTGGAAGGGACCTCGAAGATCATCTCATTCCAACCCCCTGCCATGGGCAGGGACACCCTCTACTAGACCAGGTTGCCTAAAGCCCCATCCAGCCTGGATAAACGCTGCCAAGGAGGGGGCAGCCACAGCTTCTCTGGGTGGCTTGTACCAGAGCCTCACCACCTTCAAAGTGAAGAATTTCTTCTAAATATGTCAACTAAATCTACCCTCCTTCAGTTTAAAACTCTTAACCCCTCTCCTATCACTATACTCCCTGATAAAGAGTCCCTCTTCAGCTTTCCTGTAGGCCCCTTTAGGTACTGGAAGACTTCTATAAATTAATTGTTCCTCTCCAAGGGTATTTGTAGTAAAAGCCAAAAGATCTATATGTTCTGAAGGGAAGCCTTGAGCTATCACTTCTGGATTGCTCATCCTGACACAGTGACAGCTTCTGATCCTTTTAGACTGAAGTGTTAAAATCACAGATTCTAATACAAATAGTATTAGAATGTTGACTTTATGTAATATATTTATATAAAGTTCATGAAGAGTAGGAGCTTTACTATGCCATCTAGCCAGAAGGCACCATGTAATGTACCTGCACAGTCTGTTTCAGTTCACTTTCTTTCTTGTACAGTCTCATTTGATCTACGTAAGTTGGTGTTTCCCATTTTTCCTTCCTTCCTTTCTCCATGATGTATTTTGAGACTTAGTTTCCAGTGCAAACAAAAGTTCATAGTAAAATTCAGTCCAAACAGTTGAATTATCTTTCTGGTCAGCCACAGGAAACCCTGCCAAGCCCACCTTGGATGCTGGACCTCTCTGGGAAGACCCACCAGTTCTTGCAGCTTATCTGTGAGCCCTCAGTAGTTTTGCTGTGGCATATCTGCCTGCAGAAAAGGACAGAAGGAGAAGAGAGGACGTGATTAATCCTTCCATACGTAAAAGATCAAAACAGAAAAATACATCAACTGTTTCCTCTCTTTGACCATTTGTTGCCATTAGCTTAATTGCATTTAAAATCACAAAAATATCTAGCCATCAGTGCAGGGAAATCCTGGAATAAACTACTGAGGAAACTGGTGGAATCGTTCCTTGGGGAGTTAACTATGAAACAGAAATATCTCTCAGAGGTGATGCAGTTACACTCATCCTACTCCACTGCAAAGCAATAAACTGGTCAGTAGGAGGTCCCTCTCCGCTCTGCCTTGACTTGAAATATGAATTGGCATTGAAGACACTGCATCGCCAGGCCGTAGCTCCAAAGCACATTGTATATGACTGTAATTGGCTCAACAATACCAGAAAAACAGTCCTGCTCATATTTTTAAAGAGACAGGCTTCAGAAATCTGTCGGTGAAATAAAGCCTGAAAGAGAGCATTCCATCTGGGCTAACCTTTTTTCCCCGTATGTCAGTCCCTGTGAAATGTTTTATGTATGTATTCTTTGGAAATCATCTAGCAGAAACAGCTGTGTGTGCTGCCCACCTGCTAAAGCCTACAATCTAGTGTTATTTCAATTATATTTGATTGCAGGAAAAGTTTATGAAACAGCTATCAATGATTTCATGCCATCTGGCTTCCGCTTTTCTCCTGTTTAGAGAAACCCTGTGTTTACATTGATTGGCCTTCTATATATACAAGCATGATTGAGTTTTATTATTCTTTTTATTTGTCTGATAGCAGTGTGCTTGGTGCTGTACAAACTTACAATGGAAGAGAAGCTGTCAAAGATTTCAAGCTGTGAAGTTCAGCTCAGATATACACGAGGCTTCGGCTGAAAACATATTTGAAGGGAAATTGTATTTTTTAATTCGTAGTTTATTTATTAGTATATAACATTTCCATTGAGGGTAAAGCATAATTTATCGTGTGTTTAGCCATGTAAAAACTAAGTTGTTGAGCAAGACAATACTCTGGTTCCCTTCCAGAGTCAGCAGAACAGAGAGAAACTTCATGAGGAGGAGTGTCTCTAGCCAAAGTCATGTGTCACGTGGGTTGGATGGCCTCTGGAGACACTTCTTTTCTCCTGCTTGTCATCATGAGAACATGGACACACAACATAGGTTGGGCTTACCTCCTCAACTGCTAGAATTAGAGAAGATGAGTCATTCCTTGATACCTTTTAAATTCCCACAGTAATAGAAATAATCTCTTTAGTTAAGACTGGCCTCCCATGAGCTATTTTTTGCTTTAGTAACATTTAGAAGTTTGCTGTTCCTCAGGTGGAATATGAACACAAGTCTTTTAAAATGCTAGCTTTGTTTTTCCATCTCCCCCTGAATTCTTGAGGTTTCTTCTGTCTGTGAAGATTGGTATGTAAAAGTCAATCTGAAATTGGCTGTCTCATTGGCAGAACAAATCTGTCTTCTAGCTTTGACCTTAATCCAGTTGTGGCAGGCTTTAACCCTGGTTTAGTTGAACTTGACATTTCAAACGAAAACTAAAAGGTTCGTCCCTGTTTGGACAAACCAGCTTTAGGTAATGACAGTTCAAACTCACACAGCCATCTTGTGTGTTTGTCTCTCCTGAGATGGACTGAATTTAGGTGCATGAGTTGACTTTGGAATTAACACCATCTGCTCACACTGTGCTTGCTTAAGGTTTGCTTGCTCTTCCTTCCCAGAAGGATGACATGTTGTGTGGGGTTTGCAGGCGGTCTGGGCATATGTTAGGTTGTCAAACTCAGCGGTCTGAAAGCATCTCTACTCTTTGGAAATACTATAACCCTTTGAAACTCTACAAAAAAAAAGAGACACTATTCTTCCATTAGAGGATCCAGACCTGGAATACCAGCACCAACAGAAATTAGACTAAAAGAAATAGGATAAAACTGTAAACACTCTGGCACTCAGTGTCTCCCTTTATTTCTGTAGTGCCCACTGCAATGGGGATTTGCTCCCTGACTCTCGCAACTTTGTACAACCGCAGCATAGGTGCCACAGCACTGTTTCTATTTAAACCAGTGTGAAGGTATATGATGAAGCTGCAGTGGAAATTAGCTGTTAAGCACCTTGCAGACATGGCCCTTGGGTACCTGTGAGCTGAGATCCACTCTATCTTCCTGTGCCCCACTGTCTTTTAAAAACAGATTAATAATTTCAGTTGGCCATGTGCTTTCCTTGCTTTCACTATGGCACCAAGTTTTCAAACGTTTTACCCAGAAAACTAAAAACACACAGGCCAGCTGGAGTGGAAAACAATGTACACTTACCACATTTTTAAAACAAATGTTTGAAGAAAGTGAACAATTCTCTTCAAACCCAGTGAAAGTGGGGGAAAAGGCAAACATTTGATTTTGCAGATTTCCTTATGAATTATTTACTACTTTACTAAAACAACTTATGTTAATAATATTGTAATAAGCAGTGCAGCTCTGACTCATGTTAGGCTGAAGAGGTATGTGAGGAGAACTCAGGAAACTTTGCTGTAGCTTCCCATAATTCTCTGGAATACAAATGGTGTAATTAGCCAGTACTGCTGAATATATGTGAATGTAGAAAGATACAGAGCATAACTTCTACATACTGACAAGCACATATTTACAGAGCAGCTAAACACTGATTTCACCATTGATCTACATTTTTATTCCTAATTTGCATGACCAGAGCACCTAGTGGCTAGACTAAACTGTAATCTCTGCAGCCGGTGGTTGTGGTTTTGCATGGCTGGTTCTGGGGAAGAATGGGAGACTGCAGGGGTGGCTTCTGGAAGAAGCAGCTAGAAGCTTTCCCTAGGCCCAACAGAATAAACACCAGCTGACTCAAGGCTGGACCCACCACTGACAAAGGCTGAGCCCATCAGTGATGGTCACAGCGCCTCTGGGAATCACATATAAGAAAAAAAACCAAAAACACAAGCAGATGCTTTTTGCCACCAGAGAAGTGAGTGAGAAGATGTAAGAAACTCTGCAAGTCAGTGAAGAAGGAGGAGGAGGTGGCCCTCCAGGTGCCAGAGAAAAAGATTCCCCTGTAGCCTGTGAAAGATGACGGGTAGGAGAGACCCCACCTTCAGCCCATGGGGAGGCCAGAGGCCCCACACTGGAGCAGGTGGACACATATAGAAGACTCTGTGACTCATTTTGGAGGGAGCTTCTGCCAGCACTTGCAGCCCATAGACAGAGACACAGAGATGAACAAGAGAGAGACCCATGCTGGCGCAGGTTTGCTGGGGTGGGGCAGAGGCTTGTGACTCCGTGGAGGACCAGGCTGGAGCAGTCTGGGCTTGAGAGACTGAGAGACATTCTGTGATTTATGACTGCACCCCATAGCAGTGATCCACGCTGGGGCAGCTGGTGAAGAGCTGAAGCCCTGTGGGAAAGGACTCACACTGGAGAAGTTCATGAAAGACTGTCTCACATGGGTGGGATCCCATGGTGCAGCAGGGGAAGGGTGTGAGGAATGTCCCCCCCAAGAGCAGGAAAACAACTCTTGAGGAACTGACCGAAAACCCCATTCCCCCAGTCCCTGTGCGACAGTGGGGGGGAGGGGGGAGTGAAGAAAGGAGAGAAATCATGACTAAAGTGAAGTCTGGTAAAACGGGAGGAGTGGGCAAGGTGCTTTAACATCTGGTTGCACTTCTCATTATCCTACTCTTGTTTAATTGGGTGTGTAGTGTAGTATAATAAATTACAGAGTTTCTTTCCTTTATTCTGTGCTGAGTCTGTTTTGCCCATGACACTAACTGTGAAGTGATCTCCTCCTGTCCTTATCTCAAATCCTAAGCCTCTCAATATATGTTTTCTCCCCTGACCAACTGAAAAGGGGAGTGATAGAGCGGCTTTAGTGGGCATCTGGCCAGGGTCAAACCACCACATCAGTAAAAAGACCATGTCTGCAAAACTGTCAAAGGAGTAAGTCCTACTCAGGAAGTCTCAAGATCTGCCTGGATACAGGTTGAGGTTTTTTTAAACACATAAGGAACTGAGGCATGGGTACATCCATGCTAACACCATTGATAGATGGGGCCATTTGCAATTTCATTCTTTACAAGAGTAGCACTCTGCCTTACTGAAATCAGCCACAAGATTTTTTGTCTACATATACAAAAATCTGAGAAATTTCAAACAAATTAAGAAGCTGAAGGACTTTCAGTATATGAACCTTAGTGATTTATTTCAAGGTATTTCATGAGGCTGTGGAAGAGCCGGGTCTTGACTCAGGCTTTGTAAGTCCCAACTCAGAACTTTTTCCAAGGATCAATTGAGGTTCTGAAACTGCTAAGATTTACACGTGCCCTTAATGCTAATCCTCTGTGCTCAGTGGAACAGATCAGGTGTTTAAAGTAAGGAATATGGATAAGTCTTCACAGGAGTAGGGCTTAATTGTAAAAATGTAAAATCTCTATAAATAACTGCCTGCTCTCCAGCTTGATGAATGCCACCTCCTGTAAAAAAGGAAGACAGCCCCCCCCAAAGACAGAAAAAAACAACCCTAACAACAAGCTAATACAAAGAGTCTGAAAGAACTGGGTTATTATCATGAAAAGAAAATCAGCAATACAATTGGCAATTTGGAACAGAGACAGTGATTAAATAAGTACATGTGCAAACCAGAGACTAGTATTATTGCCAAAAATAGACCTACAGAATATGGAGGTGATTAAGCTATTTCATTTTAAAACCTTTTCATACTTTGGGTGCATTTGATCTTAGATGTACAATGCGAATAAGCAGTATGTGTTATATGTATACACACACACACATATGTGTGTGTGTGTGTGTGTGTGTAGTTTTCTTTCTTTCTCTGCATGCAGAATAAACTCTAAAATGTAGGGTACTGGATACGAACCAGTGAAAATAATCCCAGATCATTATATGCAAGAAAAACAAGGCAAAACTTTTCTTACAAAACATCAACCCATTATGGCTTTATTAGAAACTTAAAAATAATCTCAGATTTGTCAGGATAAAAAATGGTTCATAAAATTTCTTAAATAAATAGAAGTTTATTTATAATTCTCTATTGAACCCATACAGTCTTTATTTTTTCTGTATGGTTTGAGTGATACAAAATAACATGTTGTGGCTTGATACTTTCATCTGTGTTTCACCATAGGAGGTTTTTGTAACTCTGGATAGATCTTACTGGTGTAAATTTTATTCCAGCTGAGCATCTGGTCCTTATTTACTAGTTTTGTATTAGCTGAATGAATAAGAAAACTGTGAAGAACTATGTTCGTAAAATCAACAGGTATTCAAATATATTGCTGGACAATATTTTTTTCAAAACAGATGCTAGATTATGTATAGAGGAGAGGATATATTTTGACCTGTTGAATCTCTGCTGTATCTTGTTAGATTAGACATACAAAAATTAAAAAGAATGAGGAAAAATGGAACTTGAAAACTACATGTCTTCTGGATGGAAGCTCAAGTAAACATCTCTAACCTCCAGAGTATCACATAGATAAATCTAATAAATTAGATGCTTTTTTATTTCTTTTTAGTACTTGTTGAGTCTGTTTTGCCCATGACACTAATTGCAGAGTGATCTCTCCCTGTCCTTATCTTGACTCCTAAGCCTCTCAACATATATTTTCTCCCCTGTCCAGCTGAAAAGAGGGATTGATCGACTTTGGTGGGCATCTGGACTCCAGCCAGGGTCAAACCACCAGAAACCCATCAAAGTTGGGTTGCTTGCAGTTTTGAAATGTGCTTGAGATTTGCTGTAAATATTGAAATCACATTTGCCTTGCAGTTTTGCCCGGTTTTCATCATGAAGTGTTAGTTTCATTGATGCCTCAAGGACTGTGAACTCATATAAAAACTAGTGAGGACTCTGACATGCAGATTTTGCAAACGATCCTTGGTGCAGCATAGCACAGCTTTGGCTCTGCCTCTCACCTCTGAGCAGCCGCTCTAGCTCTCAGAATTTGCAGGCAGAGGAGCCAGAAACACAGGGCCGGGGGGAAAGGAAATGTATGTGTATGACAGTTAAACTTCTCCAGAGGATGCTGCAATTGTTCATCTGTGTGACTTCTAATTGCCAAGATTTCCAGCAGCCCCTTTCCTGTTTTCTTCACCTCCCATCTGCACCAAGTATCTTACTTTTGCTCATCCCATAGCAGATTCTGTAGGTAATTTCTGTATTTCTTGTTCTCCGAAGTTTATTAAAAGCTTGGAGGAAAAGCATATTGACATAGAGGTTTTTCTTGGCAGATGCCCATAATAGTGAAGCAGTGCACCCATGTAACAGGGATCCACCATTACAAGGTTAAAGCTCAGCCTAAAATCCATCAGGCACCCAAAGGGAAAGCACAAGCCAGCATTTAAAGCACAAGCCAGCACTGAAAGTACATCTGAATTGCATATAAATAGCTAAATATAGAGAAATATCATCTGTTGTGTGCGATGTGACAGGTGAGCCACGCTTGCATTGCCCAGGCTGTGTGCCTTATCTGTGACTCCCAGGGACCAACTGGTCTGCAGACTCGGGCTCCCAGCTATTCCCGTTCTTGCCTGCCTTTAAGGCATATACTGACTGATAACGGCTTATCCTCTGTTCACTCTCTCTTCTTGATAACGCACATCTCCTGCCCGTGTTATTTAGACAGTGCCCCATGTCTGGAGACACGAAGTGAATGTAGTTTTTCTCCCCCCAAAGGTGAGAGAAAATGTTTAGATTACAGATGTTCCTTTGCCCAGTTGGACTCCTGCTTTAGAAATCACCTTTTTGCTCATGGAGGAAGCAACACGGTCTCAGCTAAATGCTACAATGCTTGTTCTGTCACTGGGTGACATCATGTTGCCATGGCAATGCTTGGCAGCATTTCATAGAGGATTTCTGCATTTCAGATAATGGAATTTAAAAGGGCTTTGGTCTGAACTTTTCAGGGTCATTTTGAAACAGAAGATCCTGTCCTTTTATCTGTTATAATGAAAGGAGGGGGACCCAAACCTGAAGCAGGGCAGTAGCAGGCAAGGCAGGGATCGCTCATATAAAATTGAGAGGAATTGACCTTCAAGGCGCAGTAGGTATCCCCTCCACCCAGTTATTTCTTTACTTAAGCTTGAGCTATTCTGAAGTTGGACTTTTCACTTATAGGCATATGCACTAAAGCACACACACATCTCTTCACAAATTAATAGCTATCATCTGTCATGTAAAATGGTTTTTCAAATTTACTTCACTGGCTTTTACCAAGAGGTTTCCTCATCACTAGCTGTCGTTCTCAGGAGGATCAGGAAGTACTCTGAAAAATCAATGGCTTCTTTTGAATAATGGGAACATCTGCTTTTGAAAGTGATGTAATTTCATCAGATCAAGTTTTTAATGCACACTGTTTGTTCACTGTTAGGTGGCTAAAAAATTATTAAAAGAACAGTTACAGTGCATGAGACTCGTGAATTAAAATACCAAAAAATCAGGTTGAAGTTTATCAGTTTCAGCACACAGTCATGGTATTGTGGGAAGCTTGATTACTTCTATTAGCAATAGAAAATCTGTGTGTTTTCAATACTCAGATACCTCCTAAATTATTGATCACACATGCACATTCTGGTTTTGAGGACAAAGGGAGAAATATTCAGTGTAAGTCGACCAGAAATCAGAAAAAAACCTTGTAAAAGTTACTTTATTAGGTATTACTTCCTAAGTTCTCAAGCTTTTGTTTCAAAAGAACCACCAAGCAGAAAGCATGCAGGAGAATTATAGATCTATAGATCCAGTCAGCATGCAAAAGAAAATACATAATAAGCAATAATAAAGTTAATAGCCAGATTTCTTGCCTTTGGGTAACTGTAGTTTAAGTGCTTCTCATATTTGCTAACTCTTGGGAGAACAGGAGAGACTTCGACAATATTCTAACTATTTCCAGAGTTTGGGCAACTATTTGTCAGAGCAATTTGCACGAAATAGCACTAAATATGTTTTATCTGCCACCAATAGGTATCAAGTAATCATTTTAATGAATAGACACACCCAATGATGCACAGACATTAATGTCAATTCTTCTGTATTTATTAAATAATTGTATACTTTCCCATACATTATTGCACTAAAGTGTGTGATTCTTCCCGGACTCAGAGCACGCCTCGAACATTACTTCAAAATTGCAAGTAAACATGGGAAAACTGCAAGGCATTTGCACATTAACTTATAGTAGTTATAGTTTAAATAACCCCATTAATGTGTGATATTATGAAGTTTATTACATAAAGCCATGATGAGGGTAACGAGTGAGCGAATGGGAGTACTGCAGAATAAATAACACTCTTTTGCTTACAAACATCCCCATAAGTTACAATAATAAAGTGTATAAAGTGACAACCCATGAAGAAGCATGGTTCAGTTGGCTACACTAAACTTTCCTTCCTAGGCAATAAAAGAAGCTACAATAAATTTTTTATGTGTAAAGTTAATTTTTCATTATACCGACTAACACAAATGCAATCAAAATGTCAGCAAAGGTTTTGGTTTGATTTAGCCCATTACTTTAAAAGATGTTACTCATCTCAAAGGTGGTTTTTGACACTCTTAATGTGTGTTTGAAAAATGCTTTATTGTCTACAGCTAAGAGACATCCTGAAAGTTTCCACCTTTGTAAATCAAGAGGGGAGAAGCAGGAACACGTGGCGTTTTATAGGTTTACTTTACCCTACACACAGACACAGCATCAAATGTCATTGAAACCTGCTCTGATTGCTTTCAGAAACTCATCTTCTCGTGGTGAGAAGATGAGGGCAACAGTTTGCTCTTGGGCCAGTGCTGTCTTTCTCTGATGTTTTTTCCAGATGACAAGTGAATGCAGTGCACAAGTTTAGGGTAAGCTTTATTACTCAGATTCCACCTGTCAGGGGCAGATGGCATGCAGAAAGCCCAGGCAGAGCCCAGCAGCTCCACAGCTGCCAGTGAGTTTCAGAAGCTGGACTGAGAACTTTCCCACCTTACACAGTGCTACATGACTTGAGCCTGTGTAGGGTAAGCATATGAATAAAATGGTGACCAGTTAATCCCACACAATTTGTGCTTACATCCTACAAGATCTCAGAATGAAATACCAGAATCTGGGCTGCTCAAAGTTGGAAATGCTATTTCCAAAAAAATTTCTAGTATTTTCATAAATAATTATTTACTCTAAAGTGAAATTTCAAGTTAAAATTGTTATTTTTCTGAGTTAATACTTTCAATGGAAACAAAATACATTTTCAAGTATCAAAATGACCTAGTTACAATATTTTTCTTTCAGGGTAGTCAAAATCCTTTGTTTTGCTAAGTTCTCTCTGACCTTGGCTGAATTCCAGGAGTTGCAGGACTGTGCTGCAGCAGTGGTATCATTCCAGCATTGTGTTGTGCTATGTTATATCACATAGAGAGGAACTAGGAAAACATTATTCGCAGTCTTCTCTCCCCAGTTGTTGTGCAGCACTACAAGTTCTCTGCTACTTTCTAATGCTGATCAACACCAGATCAATTAAATGTACGAGCAAAAAAGGCTAATTTGTAGTGTTTGTAGCACACCAGCTGGTGTGAGGATAAAGCAGTTGGGTATGATCTACTGGAGATACACACATGCAGGATTTTAAGTTATGTGAGTAACTTGTCTTGTTCCTAGGAAGAAAGTCTTCCTCATACATTTGTTGAGGATGATTAAAGAGAGCAGCCAACTGGGAAAAAAGAACCCCAGTCTGGACTAAAAAAAAAAAAAAAACCAACCCAAAACCCAAGTAACAATGTTACATTTTTTAAAAAGCTATACACTGGTATAATACCAGGCAGTATCAGAGACAGAAACATGGGATAGCCAAATTGCTCATCTGCTTTTACACCGTTGTTCTTTAATTCCATAAATTAGGAATTTAGGAGTCCATACAATTAAGATGGAATTCACCTCACTTGATTTCAGCCATCTAAATGTTAATAACTAATCTAAGTTCTTGGCTAGGTCCCCTCCATAGTCAGCAGATAGAAATAAGCACATTCAGAGAGATGTTTAGCCCACCTGCCATAAAAAAAAAAAATCCCAAAATATTTTGGTCTAGATGTCTGGTTTTTAGATTAAAGTCAGGTAGGAATTCCACCTTCAGTCACATGAGGAAACCAGCTAGTCTGGCAGTCCTGAGTTTCTGAAGGTTCTTCCAGCTGTTTGAGACACTTGGTGTTGCAAGCAACAGACCCGCATGAAAATATATTATCAGATCCCTGCCCACCACAAATCTGATTGATAATAGCACTGTCCGGCATAAGTGTAGCATACTCTCATCATGATGCGTGGGGAATTTGTGGCAACAGTACATAACTCAGTGAGTGCTATGGGAATGCTTTCCATAAAGTTCAAGACCTCTAATCTCTGCTGGTACGTGGTGCCTGGTGGGTAACAGCCGTACAGCTGGAATAATCTTTCTACAGTTTAACAAGAGGTGAGGTTTGATTGATAATAGATGGGGTGCTCAGTTCTCTTTGAAACTGTTATAAATCAGTCAGCTGCAAACTGAAAAAAAGTCAGGATTAGCGAAGGATCTTTCAAAGACATTCAGCAGTTGGAGCTATTGCCTTGCTGAAAGTCAGAAGAGGGACTGGGGACTAAACTGTTTTCTCCCCAGCCTCTGAGAACTAAAAACCCCATCAAACCTAGGTCCGTAAGAAGAAATGGACATGCATAGTTCAAAGAGTTAGCCCAGGCTGTTTGTACCATTTAGGTCCTGCTTCAGGGCTTCAGGACAATTCACCTGCTCAGGGCCTTAACAGGAAAGACACAACTTGAGAATCTCACCTTCATGCTTACAGGGATTGAGCCTGCCTATTTGCTCTCCACTGCTAAGAGTATGACTGTACCAGTGACGGAAGGAAAGTATTCCTTCTAATGAAAAAACACCATTCATGATATTTCAGTTTAACTACACCAATGTAACTAATCCAAGAAAATCACCAAGGATTATGAAGAATTAAGCATAGGAAAGAACAGAAATAAAGCCTTGTTGGGGAGCGACTAGGAAAGAGATGGTGGCAGTGTCTATTATTAATGTTATCCAGAGCCTTGCCCTGAAGAGATCCCACTTTCTGCTGCTTCCTCTCTGCCAAGCTTCAACTGTTCAAGCTGAAATTCGACATGGCAGGAATCACCCGAAGGGGTTCACAGAGCTTATCTAGGGAGGAAGAGAGACATGATTTTGCATCTGTAACCACCGCTTGCTGTTGTGTAACCTTAGTGGTGACAGAACTAGTGACTTTCTACTTACTGTCACCCTGGCCACAGAAAGCTTGCATTTCTTCTGCAAAGGGACAACATCAGAAGCAGGACTGGCTCCAGCTGAAACTGTCCAGTAACCAGAATGCTAAACCATTTGCTGGTGGATTTCTTAGAAATAGTTTCTCGTTTAGAAAAAGATCTATTTGCTGTGATTTTTCAAGAAAAATATATTATCCAGTTTAATTTGGGGGTCAGGAGGATGAATGGGATGATGATGAGTCGTCGGAAAGCTGCGTAAGTAAACGAGTGCATGTTGCACTCTAAGCATGCTAGTGGGCATCACTAGGACTAGTGTGCTGTAAGAGCTAAAAAGCTGATTAGGAAAGTTGATACTGGAAGCAGGCTCAGGGAGAGGGTTTCATCTCATTTAAATGCATCTACCATGCAGATGCCAGCAGCTGAGCAAGTCACATAGGACTTAATTTATGTGCTGTGGTCAGAAATAGGCACTTCTAAGCAGTGATTCATCTGACCTATTTTACCTGCCTGGTCTAAGAGGAATTGAGCTGTGATGTAAGAGTTCCTGTTTCTTTCCAGTAAGATAACCTTAAGGGACTAACTCAGATGTGGACTAACTCTCTGCACAGCAGACATCTGCATTTAACTAGATGAGTCTCATAGTGATTTTGTACTGTATGGAGAACTTTGTGGATGGTGAGTGAAACATTGATGAGAATATGGCAGGAAGAGAGTTTGCAGTCCAGAATTCACTAGATTACAAAAAACTACTGCCACACAAGAAATTAATCCCTACTGCATGTAAAATGACTACAGTGTGCAGCAAACAGTAATGTGAGCAAACTTAAGAGATTCCATCATGAGATGGTTAAATATGCAAAAGCTAGTGAAATATAGCTAGTTAAGTGGAGAGAACAGTGAGAAGTATGAAAAGTGTTCTTCCCTTCCAGAACAAGACTTTTTAAAGTTGTGGCCAGGCTCTGGAAAAAGATTGGAACATGTCTTTCATTGTAACGTTGCGTTGACAATATGGAATTGCAATTCTTCTTGGGAGATGTACTACTGTCTGCAGAACACTGTGGTGCTTTGACCCTGGCTGGAGGCCAAATGCCCACCAAAACTCCTCTATCACTCCCCTTTTCACCTGGTCAGGGGAGAAAATATATATTGAGAAGCTTAGGAGTCGAGATAAGGACAGGAGAGATCATTCTGCCATTAATGTCACAAGCAAAAGAGACTCAACACGGACTAAAAAGAAAAAAATGTATCCAAGTTACTACAGTACGTACACACACACACACAGACACACACACACACACACACACACGGTTTTGGCCAGCTCTTCACAAGTTGTTCCTCTTCTTAGGGGGGGGACATTCCTCACACCATCCCCCTGCTGCATCGTGGGGTCCCACCCATGGGAGACAGTCCTCCACGAACTTCTCCAACCTGAGCCCTTTCCCATGGGGCTTCAGCTCTTCACCAGCTGCCCCAGCATGAGTCATTTCTATGGGGTGCAATCTCTCATGCCCAAGCTGCTCTAGCCTGGTCCCCCACAGAGTCACAAGTCCCTCCAGTAAACCTGATTCAGCGT